>VDFB02068166.1:0-33358 GCA_007258455.2 Sequoia sempervirens | reverse complement strand
TATCTATTTTTTTTTTTAGTGATAATATCAAGAGCAAGGAGAAATGAATTTTATAAAAATTAGGAATGCAAGGAGCAACAAGACAATATAACAACTACAGGCCAATCCAAAATCAACACTACAGTAGGGGAAGATTCGGTGGTAGAGGAGAAGTATAAAAGTTTATTGATTAAGGAAATAGTAAAAGCAACAAAATAAGAACCAAATGCCCATACATAAGACAAGCAGAGTGAGAACAAAACATAAGCAAAGGTTCGATTTTCCAATGTTCCAAATAGACAATACACAGATCAACAGCAAGAAAATTCCACTGGCTACGTTATCTAAGGATTTAGCAGCCAAAACTAACTAGGAAGCAAAACATATAAAGAAAAGAATACCTGGATAATCTATCTTCCGGACAGTTGGAAACTTGGTGATGTTCCTACTCCTTTCTTTTCTTCTAAAACCCTTTTTTTTTACTTGCTGAGAACAATTCAACATTTGTGCTTGTTGCCCTCCTCCCCCAAATGAGTAACTGAAAACCCTTATTATGAAGGAGGAATCTACTCCTCTCGGGAAACCGTTCAACTTCCAGCAGTTATGAATGAATAACAGCGACAACCTTTAATTATTATTATTTTATAATTTACTCTTTAATATATGAATCAAATAGGTCATCTATTAAATATTCAATAAATATTTAATAATTTAATCCTTTCTTTTAGTTACGGATAAATATTTTCACCTTAGTTTATTTAAACTCAATTACAATTTTAATATTTAATTCTTGCTAATATTTTCTCACTTTATTAATTTATTAATCGAATTTAAACATCAAATGATAATTACCTTGCAATATCCTCTTTTTATTTATAACCTCTAATTATATTAAAACATTTATTTAATTATTTATTTCACAAAGAAATTAATAAAAATCTTATTTTATCACATTGTTTAATTACTCATACTTCTTTTAGTTATTATTTTAATTTAATAATTAACCATCCAAAATAGTTATCGTATCATTTACTAATATAGTTCATTCAGTTATAATTTCACTTCCCAATTAAATTAAGTTCCCTTTTAATCCTTTTTAATTTAATTAATTAAGATAATCAAAACTATACAATATTACAAAATCACAAAATCAAGACACCTCAAAATCAACTTTTCACACTACTCAAACATGCGAAAATGACATAACCACCCAACGGTCAACTTACTTAACATCAATGATGACCGAAACGGAGGGCACTACATCCTCCCCCCCTTGGCTTCAACTTACTCCTGGAAGTTGAGCTCAGGCACAATCCATAAACTAACAAAAACATAAGCACATCAACAGCACAAGTCAAAACATCATCAAGTAAGCAACGAAAATTAAACAAACCAAAATAAGGATATGATACCAAAATGATAATAGTAACGGGGTTGCAACCAAACTAATTTTCCAAACACTAGGATGGAGTGGACAAACTAAGTCGAGGAAACTTTCTTGTCAGCTCCTATGTTCAACGTCAAGCCCATTGGGTATTTATGATGCTCGCCCAGTCCTGACAACGCAGGTGGAATCGAGACTTAATTCCTGCAATCCTACATGAAAACAAATATTGTGCACGATACATATATATCACAAATGCATCGTGAGAGGAAATCCCAGCATAGTAGGGCACTCGCGAGCGAGTGATACCACACTGTCCCTCCCACTAACCACACATAATAGTCAAAACAATTCTAGTAACTCATAAACAGTTTACTTCTTATTAGTTAAACAATATTCTCATAAGGATGCTAACCATAAACCTAATCCATCTACTATATCACAATGAATTACTACTTGACATTATAAGTATCTATACCTACATATTACAATTACATTACCTTCGTCACTATGCTTTCTAAAGCCAAGTTCCTGTAAATCAAAAGCTAACATAGAACATTGCACATTAGTACCAATAATTCAAGTTGCATTTTAACTTCAAGATACTATATTCTGCTAAAAACCATAGAATAATCATTCACAACACCTCATATTTTAGTTAAAACTCATAATTTTCACCCAAAGAACTCCATGCTAACCATTATTCCACACCAAATCCCACATCAATTTCAACAAAAAGGCAAAATTTTACAGCTTCACAAATTCAAGGAAACATAATTCACCGTTCAAGGACAACAAAATCGCAAATTCCACACAAACTTGACATATTCACACACATAACACATCACCAAGAGGCACATCACACTAAAACTCAAGGGTCCATAGAGCATCCCCAACTGGAAGGATATCAGTGCATTGCGCACTACACCGTGGGTCCTATCCTTTCAATCAGTTTCCTGCACCATCGACCTGACACTGGTTAACAGAAGAAACTCAGGTTCACAACAATGACAACAGAGAAGTGGAACTCGAGACGTACGGGTCTAAGCGCAAGGTTACATAGTGAGCACACATAGTGCCCAGTGTATGAACCTATGCTCTGATACCAATGTTGTAACGCCCCGCCGTGCGAACCCCAAAGGACAAAAACACAATAATTACAGCAATTTTTTTTTTTAAATGCACATAACATACATGTAATACACATCAAGTCATAACATGAATTTCATTTAAATAGATTCATTAACACATACATCCCTTGGGGTACACGAGGAGTCATTACGCGACTTAGATCCATACAACAACCATAAAGAATAAAATATAAAGATATAAAGTAAGCATTAACAAATATAACACATACATGATGATCAATGATAAGAAACCATCTGAATACGCAAATACATCATATGCATGAATATCCTAACACATTGAATAACAACTGCCATAGCCAATATCCACACCAAGTTTAACATTTCATTACAGTACAATATTTAAGAAGTACAATGATACAAAAGTGTTCCAAATATGAGTGAAACCATCACCAGATAGCATGATACAAATGAATAGATGAATACAAAGTATCATAACTGGCTCCAAGACAAATACAACTCTAGAGTCACTGCAACAGCACCAATCCACACCTCTCAATCCTCAGCTGGGGACCCAATGGGGTGCTTGGCACGTTCCACCCGACCATGTGAGTCCGAAGACCCACCCCCCATGCTAGGAGCTAACAAGAAAGAGACCTCAACCAAGAACATCCAACAGAGAACCACAAGACTCAACGTCATACAAAAGTATCATAACACTCAAAAATTACAATGACACAATCCAACCACATCCAAGAGTCAAAAAACTCATCATATAACTCAAAGCAATGACCAGTAAACAAGTAATCCAAAGGAAGATCATAAAACACTTCCAAATCAAGCTGAATTAATAAACATATCACAATTCTGAATCGCAATGATACAATACAATAACATCATATCACAGTACCATAAGAGTACAAGGTCAAAACCCAAACATCCACAAGATTTATACAAGACCACAAAATACACCATAGATAAAATAGGGTAAAATCATAAATCATTTCAAACAATTATGTTTCATCAATTCAAGACAAAGGACCACTTCCAGAGGATTTCCAAAGAAGCAACATAATAAGGAGTGTTAGAGGATAATGTCATCGCATGGCTTAACATGGATTCTGTAGACTACCTATCGCAAGGTGCCGCCTCCATCTACTGATGAATTATCCAGACAATTCGAGTGCTAGGAGCCGCCTCCATCTATGGTTATCCAGACTACCTATCTCAAAGAGCCGCTCCATAGGGTTGCTCATGCGGAATCGTTAACCTTTCATGAAGACAAGGTAACGATCTGGCCAACCACGGCCATCTCAATCCCCTTTAGCCTGTGATAGCACTAAACGGTGGACGAGGCATCAATTATCTTTTTAATGTGATTCTACCCACCCCCTAGTTAATTATTTAAATTATCACTTATTAATTTCACTCTAACGAGGGCTATCTTGGCGCCCCTTTGTGCGCCGACCACCCACTTAGAGCCACTCTCTCTCTCTAGACACTCAAAACATAAAAACCAAAATCCAAGGGTTGTACAACATAACAAGTACATTAGATCACAACAGAAAAGCATGCAAGGCATTACCCATCTTGCCATAAATACATAATCAAAATCTCAATGATTCATGTACAACCCTTTCAAAAACATGAAACCAAAACACTTGCCACAACAAGGGCACATAAAAGGAGGAACATTAACCAATAGTAAAATAAACCTCTGGAAGATTCTCATAAAGTTACACTAGGGTTTCCCCATGAAAATCTGACAACAATAAAAGCAAAACCTTGAAGAACTATTTTCAATTCAAATATAATGAGAAATACACCAAAATAAGATCAACAACTCCACTCAACAACACCAACAACTTCGATACGAACTAAATCGAGAATCCAAGGGAAACCTCTATTTTCTCCTCTCGGAATACCCATAATTCAAAGAACTTTTCAATTTGACTCATCAAGTAGAACCATCAATCATGACAAAGTTAACATTAACCAATTTGCCACTTAGGTAAAGAACAAAAGAACACATACTGGTTCCCAACGAATAGCAACATAAATAAAATGAGAGAAAATCTCCAACTCAAAAATCAACTCAGGAAAAGTCACATTGAAAGAATCCATAAAACCACACATTCTAATAATATATCCATTCATTCAATAAGAAGTAACTTGAAACATCTAAAAAGAACATTATTTTAAAGATCAATCATTTCCAATCATTTAAGGACATCACAATATTGTGAAATGAAGATAAAATCTAATGTTTTAAGCCATAAGACACTATTCACAAGTATACTCTTCCAACACAAATTAAACGAATTCAATTTACGCATTATAACAACAATCTCCCTTCGAAGATCAATCCACTCAAACAAACAATTTGATCATGATATCAATCACAATTATTTTCTAGAACTATTCTTATAGAAAACCCACAAATCAACTATTAAAAGAATATGAGGGAAATTGACTTAGAAAATATCATCTAATTTTATTCATTTACATAAACCCTTTGTTTAACTAAATATAATCAATCAAACATTTATCGAATCTACTATCATTCACTAGCCTTTATCGTAATACCCAACTATTTAAAGTTTTCAAATTTTATTTACTTCCATTTATCTTATAATCAATTCACCCACCTAAACAGAAATAATCCCTATCACTAATATTATCTACATGCATCAACAACTTACAAAATTCTACTTTTCATTATTTCTAAGTTAACTATCCCACTTGAAACTAATCAAATTGAGAATAAACTAATCTATCAATGTTACCCACATTATCAAAAATTAACATAAGGAACCTTTCTAATCACTTTACTAACTTACTCAACAACACATCACATAACTCTCCAACTTAACTACCTAACAAATCTAATTTCCTAACTCCTATAAATAAATCATTTTCTGAATATAAACACATTAATTACAAAGTCTTAAGGAATAATTCCATACAAGGAAACCATCAAACACATCAACCTTGAAGAACACTATCTTAAAACACTTACAATGAACAGGCCATTGAGACATCTCCAATGATATCCCACAATTAACACCCATCCTAAACAATTAAATAACACTTAAACCAATAATCAAAACACTTTGTTTAAAACACATTTACTCACACATTATAACCATAAAGGCCTTCCTTTAATTTAAGCATTATTTCAACTTTTTTTTTTTTTTACCACTTATTTTAATATATCCACTTAATTAAATTAAGAGAGTATTTACTACAATTAATTATATTTAAAATAACTATATCATTTATAAGATAACCAACTCCATCGACTGTTTAATATGAATCCTAATTATAACTTTAAAAGGTAATACTAAGATGACAATCCTATAATTTACAACTTCCTTATAATACTAAGGTGATGACACTAATGGATTATTTCACCCAGTAGTTTGATAAATAATTATCATTCACAGACTCATTAGATAACAAAAAGGTAATTAAAATCATTTAACATTTAATCAGTATCATCTAAATTAATTAACCTAGGAACCTGGGATTTATCCTCACTTTTATCATTTAACCTTCAAGTAAAAGAAACTATGTAAATGCAGAACACTTATCTCCTTTAGTGAACCCTAAAACTTAATTAACCATATAAATCAATTTACTTTAACTAAATACACAACAAAATTAAATACCTATTTCAATAATGTTTATTCCGTTAAAATCCTTTGTTAAATAATATTTTACTAAACAACCTAGCGAAATAACCATTTTCACTTTAATTATTTACCCAATTCTTTTATCACCTTTTATTACTTCACTTACCATAAAATAAAATTACACTTTTACTTAACTCACTATCTTACCGAACATTCTAACACTCAATTCATATTTTACTTTTGCACCACGATAAAATCATAACACAACAATTAAAGAAATTATTCATGTTTTATAAACATATTATATAAATACGAACCATTTTCTTTTGAATAATACTCATCATACAAATCTACTTATATATTGAAATATCCTCACAAATTCTAAATATAAAAGTCTACCTTCACTCAAATCTTTTAACCTAATTACGTATCCATACTTGTTTATATAACCATACATATATATATATATATATAAAAGAATGGTAATCAAAAAGATATAAATTCAAAATAAATAAAAAGTCACTCATATATGCAGTTGGGAATTCAAATGCCATAACTCAGACAGGTTGACAAAGAAATCAAAGAGGCTATTTAATTCTGTACAATGTTCCAACTCTAATTGCTGAGATAGTGACAGGCTGCCAAGGGATTCAGAGTGACTATTTGATTTACTACACTTTTGCAAGTCTGGCGTTGCAGCTGTGCTGGTTTTGCTTATGGTTTCAGGGAGATTTATAAATCTAGATTGTGTGAAGGAGCTCACCTAAGCACTGTATCCAATAGCATCAATTTCTCTCAGCTTTGACTGAATGGAGGTAACTGGCAAGGACTTGAAACATTGCGCAGACCAAGAGAATTAAATAATCTGCTAATTGGTCCTCAATTTCTTCGCTTGAACAATCTGTTCATTGACGGCATCAGAGAAGACACACGTACCAAGCTTCCTCCAAGTTTGAAATGGTTACGGTTGCAACAATGTGAGAGGCCATTAATATGAGAAGTGAATTTTGGGAATTTGGAAATATTGCCATCTACTTGCATTATTATTAAATCACAAATGTTATCCGCAAGACTAAGGGCGAAAGAAAGGTGAGGTGCAAATACGTGACTTATGAGAATTTCCTGCAGAGTCTACCCATTTTTTTTTTTATCAGCATTTTTGATGAGCTAAGTCACTTGCCATGATTTCAGTGAGATTTTATTTGTGACATTTTAGCGACAACATTAATTAATATTTTTCTGATGCAAATGCAATGGCTACCAAAGGTATCTTCATAAGCAGTAAATAATAGAGTTCAGACCCTCTTCATATGCTAAACCTATTTCATCCTTCTTCACAAACTTTATAAAATATATATCATTTTTCCCTTCACATTTTTTATGTTATTATATTGGCTCATGCACTTTAAAGACCACGCTGCGGAGGTAAAGATGGCGCCAAACATTGACAAAATTCTTCGAGAAAAACGGTCTCATGGCACAAGGAGTAAATAGGGGAGACTATTTATATTATAACAATATTTTATTTTCAAGTGCTGGAACTGCGATAGGAGAAGATTTTAGGTCTGCCAGATTTTAAACTAGCAACTGCCAGAAGTTCGGTTATCTATTTTTTTTAGTGATAATATCAAGAGCAAGGAGAAACGAATTTTATAAAAATTAGGAATGCAAGGAGCAACAAGACAATATAACAACTACAGGCCAATCCAAAATCAACACTACAGTAGGGGAAGATTCGGTGGTAGAGAAGAAGTATAAAAGTTTATTGATTAAGGAAATAGTAAAAGCAACAAAATAAGAACCAAATGCCCATACATAAGACAAGCAGAGTGAGAACAAAACATAAGCAAAGGTTCGATTTTCCAATGTTCCAAATAGACAATACACAGATCAACAGCAAGAAAATTCCACTGGCTACGTTATCTAAGGATTTAGCAGCCAAAACTAACTAGGAAGCAAAACATATAAAGAAAAGAATACCCGGATAATCTGTCTGCCAGACAGTTGGAAACTTGGTGATGTTCCTGCTCCTTTCTTTTCTTCTAAAACCCTTTTTTTTTACTTGCTGAGAACAATTCAACATTTGTGCTTGTTGCCCTCCTTCCCCAAATGAGTAACTGAAAACCCTTATTATGAAGGAGGAATCTACTCCTCTCGGGAAACCGTTCAACTTCCAGCAGTTATGAATGAATAACAGCCACGACCTTTAATTATTTTATAATTTACTCTTTAATATATGAATCAAATAGGTCATCTATTAAATATTCAATAAATATTTAATAATTTAATCCTTTCTTTTAGTTACGGATAAATATTTTCACCTTAGTTTATTTAAACTCAATTACAATTTTAATATTTAATTCTTGCTAATATTTTCTCACTTTATTAATTTATTAATCGAATTTAAACATCAAATGATAATTACCTTGCAATATCCTCTTTTTATTTATAACCTCTAATTATATTAAAACATTTATTTAATTATTTATTTCACAAAGAAATTAATAAAAATCTTATTTTATCACATTGTTTAATTACTCATACTTCTTTTAGTTATTATTTTAATTTAATAATTGACCATCCAAAATAGTTATCGTATCATTTATTAATGTAGTTCATTCAGTTATAATTTCACTTCCCAATTAAATTAAGTTCCCTTTTAATCCTTTTTAATTTAATTAATTAAAATAATCAAAACTATACAATATTACAAAATCACAAAATCAAGACACCTCAAAATCAACTTATCACACTACTCGAACATGCGAAAATGACATAACCACCCAATGGTCAACTTACTTAACATCAACGAAAACGAAGGCTTCAGCCACAAATTTACTCTTGTCACCAATCATGTGGTGTGAGCAACCACTATCAACTACCCAAAAATTATTTTCATGTTTATCATGTAGGGAAAAGATAACTATACCTTAATTTTTCTCCTTCTCCTTCTTCTTCTCTAGAGGACTTTCCTTTGACTATTTTTCTAAAAATTTAGTAGAAGTAGGTTCATCTTTAATCACCAAGAACAAGCATTCATTTTCATCTGGATCTTCTTAATGTAAATCTTCATTTGAAATACTAGCATTCTCATTAACATAGTAAGCTTTGTTAATCTTCTTTCCTTTCTTTTCTTTCTCGTATCTTTATCTATTCTTTTTAGCTCTTTCCAAACACTTTGCAACATAGTGACCAATTTCTCCACAACTAAAGAAATTAAAGAGAAGATTATATTCATACTTACGGGAGCCTTTTCTCATTATTCTTACAAAGTTCTCTTCATCTAGATCTTAGGTTTTGGTAGATTTAAAAATAGTCTTTATTTTTCCTCCACTTCTTAGATTTAGCTTCCTCATCTCATAAGATGTCAAAAATCATAGCAACAGAGCTTTAGTACAAGTCTTATAACTATAGTTTGCTCAATAGCACTCAAATTTTCACTATAACAATCAAGAAGATTTCTAAGAATCTTCTTTACAATTTTGGTTTCATCTATAATAGCACCAAGAGATCGCATTGCAGCCACTACCTCATCCAATCTCTATATATAGGCTTTAACATTCTCATCTTCAGACATTTGTATAAGATCAAACTTTGTTTCCAAATTCTATATTTTTTCCTCTTTTACCCTTTCATCACCATCGTGCACTATTTTTAAAGCATCTTAGACTCCTTAGTTGTCTTCAAATTTTGAACCTTAATCAAATTAGAATGTACCAGACTATTCTTCAAGATGAACTTTTCCATGTTATTCACTTCACGTGCTTTAATTTGTTTAGGTGTACTCAAACCATTTGGAAGAGTGTAGGGTTTCTAATAAGCTTTCCATTCATCATATCTGTAATAATCTAGATATACTTCCATCAATACTTTCAAGATACCATAATTAGTTATATAAAACATCAGATAATCAAAGACCATTTTTCTAGCCATCCTAGACCTTCCTCAAGTGGTTAAGCTCTTCACCAAGGAACCAAGCTTTGATACCAATTGTTGGATAAGACAACTGAGAGGGGGGGTGAATCAGTTGTCACAAATTATAACCTTAAATTCAATTATTGGAAGTAACACATAAACCCATTAAGTGATTAACCATAAACTACAAATGATAAAACAAAATAACAAAATATTTATGTTGAAAATGTAATGAGGGAAAAAATATGGTGAGGATTAACTCACACTATAAAGAATATCAAAACTAACTACAAAAAGGCTCATTGTATGAGATAAGGCTCACTGCCTAAAATACAGACTCACTATCCACAGGGCTACAACCTAGAGAGCTCACTACCATAGAGATACAAATAAGACAAAGAAGACTTGTTCCAAAGAGACAATAATCCCAATGCAACAAAAAATTCACTACAATCACTAATCAACTTTAATGAATGATAGATTTTTCCTTCTACTCACTACATCCATAAACTCAACGTTAAGCTTCACATTGAACAAACACACACCTTACTCACAAACTTAAAGAATAGCATCAAATTTTTGTATGAACTTTCACTTATCTTCCTTCTTTTCTTATGTACAATTTTCTTTGCTAGTGCATTTTGTACTTATACTATCTCCAACTTTTAAAAGATACAAAGTTGGCCATCCAACTTCAAATTCAAATTAGGTTAGCTCCAAACATGCTTGGGTGGAATTATAATGAGGGTGAACCAAACACACACTTCACCAGGACCCATCATAGATCCAACATGGTTCATCAACTTCAAAAATAGTGCTTGACACATAGTCAGCCAAACCAATGTAAAACACATAGATCAATTAAGCTCGATGCTTCCAAATGCAAAAACCATCTTCAATAGAACTAGGTCAACACAACTCTAGATCCACAAGCTATAAGACTTCAATTGAGAGAAATATGGACTAGAAACAATTCTCTTGGACAACAATAAGAAAATAGAGTAACATAGTTAACAAGCACTGAAACAACATCCTCAGTAGCTAAATACCTGCAGCCTTCTTTTAATACAATTTTCTCAATATCCTCAACATATGCAATCAACAACAACTAGTAGATAACTAGTTGTCTGGTTGACATCAATGACAATAATTCATTCCTCTTTCAATTCTTGCAACAATAATAATTTCCCCTACCCATATTTTTGGGCTCTGATATGAATAATGATTCAGAGGGATAAAAAAATGCAAGAAGCAAATGGTTTTCATATTCTATAGACTACTAAAGTTGTTCCAACCTTACTTTTTCATGGTGAATTCAAACCAATTATTTACTGCAAAAACACTCATTCCATGATTTTGTAGACTTCTTCCACATTTAATACACTCTAGATGGTTTTCTCAACTCCTTACTTTGCTATGGAAAACTCAAGAAACATGTTTTTCACTAAACCATCAAAGAAGCCTAGGGTTTTAACAATCTTCATTAGAATGAATATAGTTAGACCTACATAGCTCACGCATACAATTGATTGGTGAAATTTACTCTGGTCTCCATCTGATTAATAGCCTAAGTAAGTTTTTAACCAAGTTTCATCAACTTTTGATAGTGCACTAAGCAAAAGTTATGATTTTTTTGAGCTTGCTAGAAACCCTAGCTCTACTATAGGGCTACTAACACTATTTTGCTTGTTTCTCACTCAAAACTCAATGAAATTGAATGAAACCAAAAGAATTAAATTTTTAAGAAAAAAATCTAACTTCCCACCTACCCATAGATCTATCATTTATCCAAACTAGATTGTACAAGACTAATTTCACACTATTTTTATAGAAAATTGTCAAAAATTTCAATGAAAATAAGATATTTTTTCAAAAACTGCCTATGTAACTTCATGGAGTGTACATTTCATTCATTCAATCTGAATTATGATAAAAAATAGTTACAAATCGAGCATATATTTTTTCCTTCCAAAACCTCTAATGTATAACATAACAAGAGTGAAAAAATATGGACTTTTTTCAAGACTTCAAACCTAACTAATGTGTTCTTAGGAGTAGTTATGTGCTCTAAAAACCCAACCTAAGTTGTTAAATAATTTACAACCCCACTTGGGTGGGTTAAGTGGTTCGTTATAATATTAATTTCTCCCTTTTACAATATTTGTAACCTCCTTAAAGAACATGACAAACTTTTGACCTACCAGGACTCCTTAACAAATTCAAATATTTAAACATAGTCTTTTGGAGAGAAAATCCTCCAAACCTTATTACATACTCAAAAGGATCCCATTTAGTGGGAATCCATGCTAAAACACCAAAATGGGCCTATTAATGAACTTTCTCATCAAAATCCAAAACTTACATATTCAGGTTGCTAGATACTCCTACATCAATTCCCTAAGTTGTGAATATTTTATCCTCTACTAGTCCTCTCTTGGAGACATTAAGCGTGATTTTCTATAAGGAGAGACCTTGCGAGAACTAAGAAAATTGACTTTGAACATGTCATATACTATTTACATATTTTGTCATAAGTTTTTAGCATAACATAACTTGCTAACCTTATGAAGTTCAAACTTCATATTTTTTGTCGCACCTTATCAAAGTTATCAGAGGTATAGATTTGGTATGGTTAGTATGATGAGAACCTATAGACCTAGCATGAATTTCTCATTCTATGTTGAGGGCCTGTAAACCTAACATGACTTTATCACTTAGTCACTTTAGGGGGCTTATCAAATGGATAGTGGATTTCACTAGCCCATATGAGTGTGCATTGTTTATTTACATAGTGGACAATGAGTTCTAATTGTAAATGATTTTGAACAAATAGTTGAGGATTGATCCACATCGATTTGAAAAAATAGATGAGGCTTGATCCACCCCTTTTTTCTTTTCATTTTTCTTTCTTTATTTTAGTCTTTGACATTGTGTGATTGAGTATCTTGTCATTTTTGTATATATATGTTTAACATAAGAATGTTTCTCCTTTTCCCTTTGTTGGTTTTTCCATGAGATATCAGATCTTCAGGACTTGATCATCCCCCTTTATCTTTTCCATCTTATCCTTCCAACAATTATATAGTTAGGCCTCTTGATTGTCTACTTTAGTGTGAGTTTGATGCAGGTCATCCTCTCACTAAAGTGAGGGCTAAATGTAGTGTAGAAAAATGTATCCCTTTACATTTTCACACTTGTTTGGGCCCTCGTAATTAAAATGGATGTAATAATGCATTAATTAAGTGCTAAAAAATGTATCCCTTTACATTTTCACACTTGTTTGGACCCTCTTAATTGAATTGAGATTAACTATGCCTTAATAAAACCCTATTTTATATTTACAAGCCTAATAAATTACATTTTCGAAAGGGGAAACTCAATAGTAATTAATGCCAATACATAAAAAATTTACATTGAGCAATGTGTGTTATAGGAATAGGGACCTAGGACCCATGTGTGAATGGGTTCTCCCTAGACCATTAAACCTAAATTTAAGGTATGTTTGTGAACAATGAAGATGGGGTTTCACAACTTATGTTATCCACACCTAAAAGGGGAATGAAAGAAGAGGAATCTAATTTCACAATGTTCACACTCAAGAACAATTCTCTAAGATTCCAATGCAATAGAGATTGAAATATATCAAAGGATATTGTTCCTAAGGATAAAAATTGATAAAGAATATGAACTATAGATGCAAAACTAAGACAATGCAAAGTGTTTGAAAGCATCTTGTTATATGTAGAAATATGGATTGAATGCAATAGAAATCAAGATAAAAAAATCCAAATAGAAAGAGTACACCTTGAAACTGATAGAGGCCAGAGTGAAGACTATAGATGTCTCTGAAACTCTAGAAAATCTAATTTTCTCACCAACTAGGATAGTTCCGCCAAGCTGGGCAACTTAGTCCCAAATAAAGGTTTTTTCCCAGAAATTAGTTTTAGGGAGATGGGTACTAGAGTTTTCAAATTCATCTAGAAAACACCTTTGATGGGACTCATACACCATTAATGGTGACTTAGTACAATTTAAAAATTTTAAAAATTCTAAAGTGCAACCTATAGCTCTCGGTATGCACTTTGTCCTCTTACTGAAACCCAGATCTGATTATGTGAAAACACCTACAAAATAGAATATAATTTTGTTTCTACTGGGGAGTTTACCTCATTCAAACCCCTAGTTGGTATTTAAACCTTCAAAGAGAATCAAATACATTGTAAAACCCTAGTCCTAAGTGCATCTAAGACTAGGAAATTTGAAGCAAGATGCATAAATGAAACTAGAATGATGGAAGAGTCATTCCAAGAGACCCTAAATCACATTATAAATGAATATTAATAATATGAAAACCCTTCTTAGGCTAAAAATAGAGAGAAAATGGAAGATGGAATCACTTAGAAAACAAGTCCTTAGGCTTGGCTTGATGGCTAGTTGGATTTCCCCAACCTATAATTCTTCATGATTCTCCATAGGTATTCATGATCAACCCTTGACAATGTAATATCTTGGACAAAAAGTGAGCTTGAAGACTTGCATAATCCCTTGGATGTTATCTTAAAGCTTCAACTTTGTTGTAGATAGACCTATGAATCTTCTTGTGAAAGATATTCAACATTTTACTTGTGAATTTGTTTGTTAAAATGGCTACATATTAGAAAAAAATGACCTAAAATCTTATATTTATAATTATTCATTATTTAGACCTCACAGGCTGACATTAATCAAAAATTTGAAATAGGTCAGTGATTTTCCCACAAAATTGAAAAATCCCCAAAAAGAGACTAAGTCGCCACCTTGGGCAACTTAGTCCCACTAGAGGTTTTTGAGGTGGGTTTTCTGAAATTTGAATAAGTTAAATGTTATTTTGTTGGGATTTAAATGATTTTTGAATGGAATAAGCCTCAAGGTAAAAAATAATGGGTCTTAGGGGCCTATAAATGTTGATTCAAAGGATGATTAATGCAAGGATACCTAAAATAGGTCTAAATTAGACTAGGGATTCCACTATCTCCAAGAAGAGAATATAATTTTAGTGTCACATTTAGCCCCCACTTGAGCGTCCATATGACTCTACATGCATATGCAAGCTAAGGGACTCTAAATAGAACATTTTATTTCATAAATTATATTCATTCAAAAGACATGAGAATGAAGTCCCTAGTGTAGTTATCTACAAAACCACAACATTAGAAACCACATCATTCAAGGTGCTATCATAAAGTGGTTTACAATTCCGAGAGGAATGAATTTTAGCTGAAATCACATATTTTTAGAAAATATAATGATTTAAGCCTTAAAAGTTCCATTTTAAAGATTCCAATTGAAGAGGGTTTGATCAAATCACCTTAGATCAAACCCCCTTGGATAGAACCTCGCTAGTTTTAAACCATACCTATAAATGCGTCTCCTTTACACCTATCAAAATGCTGATAAAAAATCACTTTTGATTTAGATTTTGGGGATCAAATGAATTCATTTAAAATTTATTTCAAATGATTATGGTATTCCTCAGAACAAGCTATCCAATGAATATAATTTTAATATGTTTTGGTTTTGTTATGTATTTGTTTTTAAGTTTTATTAAACATAGGTTTTAGAAAATGAATTTCTTTTGTTCTTCACATGTGGAAAAATAGAATATTATCAAAAAAATTTTGAAAAATATGAGTGCACCAAATATTGAAGTCCTTGATCCAACAAAAATAAAAAATTTGACATACAAAAAATTACTTATTAATACATAATTATGTCTGTTGAAATTTGGAATTGAAAAGGAAAAATATTAAAAAAAACTAAAACAGGTGGAAGCACTAGATATCAAAGTTACAAATCTAAATTTGAAAGAATTAGAATTTTATCCTTCATGGAAAAAAAAGTTATGCTATAACGGTGTGCATCACTTTTAAAAAATGTTATTTTCTGAAAAAAAATCTATTTTCGTGGAGATGGAAAAGAAGTGCAATTTGATTCCAAAAATTTTGAAAAAAATATTTTTAGAATCCTAGACAAAATTTGATGAGACTCTAGTTTGCACCATCTCCAAATTCCTACAGTTTAGCAGCTATAGGTGCCCGAATGTGAAGATTTAGTTAAAAATATAATTTCAGGTCAGTTTGGCCAAAATTGTAAACCACTATTATGGGATCACCCTTCAACATGAATTCGTTAGTTTTCCAAAAATCCTCTTAAGCAACTTCTAGAAATAAAATTCAAGTGTAGACATATGCCCCCCCTTGATTTTTCTACACACAATCAGTCAAAGAGTTTCACACTACACACATTAAGGGCTAGGCCATTGTCAACAAGGGTCCTTTTGATACCTATTCGATTGAATTGGGCTATTATCATAAAGGAGTCAATTTTTTTCTCAATTCTAATGGAGGTAGCTCATGTTGATGGAAGGTAATTTCTACATTAACTATATTCATTCCTTGAATTAGAGTTGCCACATCATTTCCATTCATACCAGGAGGAACCACTATTTGTTGCAATTTTGTTTGGAGCATATTATTATAGTTTCTTGAATTTTGAATGAGATCCCAAAGGGATATTCTGCAAGAGTATTCTTAAGTTGTTCAATAAGATTATACTCCTTCCCACTATACAGAGGAAAATGAGGAGCAGTAGGCAATTGATATGGGATTGGGAAAAGTTAAGGGTTTTGGGGTGGGTTGTGTGGTTGCGGATTATTTCTAGTGTTGTATGTATGTGTAACAACATCATGTTTAGTTGGGTAAAGGGTAAACTTAGGTGCAGGTGAAGGTTGAGACTTATTGGAGGGTGGGTAAAGGATGAGTTGAGGTTGAATTACATTGACATATTTTGTTTTAGGTTTCTCACAACAAACCGTAGTGGATGGATTTTCTGAGATAATGTATTGAAGGGCTTTGTCTAACATATAAAAGTCAGCATGACTAAAAGGTTTGAGAGGTAAGTTATCTTTGGGTGGTTTGGGATTTTCATGAAAAACCTTAGTGGTTGCACTTAGTGAGAGGAATCCATGTAGAGCTTCATCTAACTTATCCAAAGCATTACTACAAAAAGGTTTGGATGATATAGTTTTCCTAAACAAAAGCATTGTTGTTATTGTTTCATTTGATGTTTGTAGTTGTTTGTTTTCATTTTCAGATGGATCTGATCTAAATGAACTAGGAACTAATGCTGAAAAATGAAAATTATAAAAATCCAATCCTATCCATAATTTCCATGAAATTAAATGATGGTAAATATAATGATATCAATGTAATAGAAAATAGCTAAACTAAAACAAAAAAGTAACTAAGAAGAGACAAAAGCTTAAACACTGGAAACAAAATTCTAAAAATAGTAATGCAAAATGTGCATTGGGACTATGTCACCCAATATGGTGAATTAGTCCCACTAGGGGGATTTTTTCAATTTTTCTGAGTTTTCTAGTTGATTCTTCGGTGTTCTATAATGTATCATACATATGTAAAGTGAAAATGTGGAATTTTACTATTTTTCAATGAAATGAAGTGCAATAATTCAAGCTAAATGAGCTTTTCACAAATGCAAATTGTAAAACCCTAGAATGCACTTTAAAAAATGCAATGCAAGCTAATTCTAGGATGTAAATATTCTCCAAATTAGAAATATGATGCTTCTAAATTCAATTTCACCAAAATGTGAACAATGAAAATAGGGTTTCACAACTTCTCTTATCCACACTTAAAAGGGAAATCAAAGAAGAGGAATCAAATTTCACAATGTTCACACTCAAGAACAATTTTGTGAGATTCTAATGCAATAGATATTGAAATCTATCAAAGGACATTGTTACTAAGGCTAGAAATTGATAAATAAGATGAACTATGAATGTGAAACTAAGAGAATCCAAAGTGTTTGAAAACACATTGTTATATGTAGAAGGATGGATTAAATGAAATAGAAATAAAGATAAATAAGCCAAATAGAAAGAGTGTAACTAAAAATTGATAGAGGCTAGAGTGAAGACTGTAGATGTCTTTGAAATTTTGAAAAATCTAATTTTTTGACCAACTAGGACACTTACACCAAGTTGGGTGACTTAGTCCTAGATAAGATTTTTTACCAAGAAAGTAGTTTCAATGAGATGGGTACTGGAATCTACAAAATGATGTGGAAAATGGACCCATACACCACTAGAGGTGACTTAGTTTACTTTCAGATTTCAAAAAATTTGAAAGTGCAACTTGTAGCTCCTGTTCTGTACTTTGTACTCTGACTAAAACCTGGATCTGATCATGTGAAAAAACTTGTAAAACATAATATAATTTGGTTTCTAATAGGCGGTTTTCCTCAGTCGAACCCCTAGTTGGTATTTAAACCTTAAAAGTGATAATAAAATATGTTGTAGGACCCTAGCCATAAGTGTATCTAAGACTAGGAAATTTGAAGCAAGATGCAACCCCATTCTAACATGCAAGAATAAGATGCATAAATGAAACTAGAATGATGGAAGACTCATTCCAAGAGACCTTAAATCACATTAGATGTTAGGAAAAATGACCTAAAAACTTATATTTATAGTCATTCACCCTATTTATTCATTATTTAGACCTCACAGACTGACATCCATTAGAAATTTAAATTAGATTGGTGATTTTCCCACTCAACATTGAAAAATCCCCCAAAAGGGACTAAGTCACCACCATGGGCGACTTAGTCCCACTAGAGGTTTCTAAGGTAGTTTTTCTAAAATTTGAATAATTTAAATGTTATTTGTTGGGATTTATATGTTTTGTGAGTGGCAAGAGGCTCAAGGTCCTAAATAATGAGTCTTAGGGGCCTATAAATGTTGATTTAAAGGATGATCAATGGAAGGGTACCCAAAATAGGTCCAAATTAGACCAAGGATTGTACTATCTCCAAGAAGGGAGTACAATATCAGTGTCCAAAATGTTTTTGGTAGTTTTTTAAAGTCCTCAAATCCATATTTCAATATTGTCTTGTGATATTTTAATTTCAAGAAATTAAGGATACATACATATAAATACAAGGTTATTTTACTCAATCAAGTCTAAGTTTTTTTATCTAACAAGAGGTGAAATTTAATTTGATAAAATACTATACTTAGGCCATTAAATAGTAGATATATCAGATATTTATTGCAGCATTAATGATCATATAATCATGCCAAAGTCTTCTTGCATCATGCATGTTTTCATAGGTAACATTGTGATATAGGTTTCAATATCAAATTCAAGCATTCAAAGCATTATTCAAGCATCAAGATTGACATCCATTGAAGCAATTTCATGCAATTTGAAAAAGTTCCATGATTTCCACTACCAAGGTTCATTCAAGGATTTGGGTCGAAGGATTGAAGACGTCCTAAAGTGTACGATTGGAAGAGTTGTCAAAGTTGCAAAAGTTGTCAAAGTTGTTGCTAAAGAAAAAAATCTAACCTATAGATCTAATTTCTGACTTTTTGACATTGAAACCTCAAAAAATCAAAAGTTATAGACCAACATAAGAGGCTCCTAAAAAATTTCTGATAAACCTAACAAAATACCCATTCACTCATGGGAGAATGAGTCCCAAGTTTTCTTTAGAAAGTGAGTTTTGGTGACTGGTAAACACCTTTGTACCCTTCTCATATTTGTAATCAATTTTTTTTGTGCCAATATTAAGTTTCATCTTGATGTTTCAAGTTTGAATTGGCATAATTAGGTTGATTTTCTATGTTGTATAAACACAATTTTATGAATAAATGTTAAAACTAACAAAGAGGATAAATATACTTTATTTTAAGATTTGAAGTATAATATTTTTTTGCAGATGGTCTTCGGTGATTGATATTTGTAAAATTTGTGTATTAAATTCTATTTATATATGCATGTTATACAATGCATCACTCTTTGTTACCTTTTTACAATCAAAATGATATCCATTCTTGTGGTTTCATTCATTACTTTTAAATTTGATCATTATATACAAAAATGATGTATGAACTCCTAATTAGTTTGAGTTTAACTACCTTAGATATTTGAATCTATGTCTAAAAGTTAATGTAACTAGTAAAAAACTTAAATATTTTTCTATGTCATGATATCTCCATGCCAAAAATTCTCAAATCAATAATGGTTTGACAATGGTCGATAAATGCAAAACAATCATGAAATATGCCTAATCAATATTGATGTCAAATTAGTATAGTTTATTAACTCTCATATCATTATTTTTCTTTTATATTTCCATGACCTAAATGTTAGAATAACTCATGTTGATTTATACACCAATAGTGGCCCTATTTAAAGGGTCAAGCCTACTTCCATAGGCCTATGGCTGTCTCTACTGGCTAAGCCAGCCTCATCACACTCTATATACAACCTCGTCATGCTCCATGATCTTGGTCTTTCGCTCTCACACAGTATTAGAGATCATCGACTCCGTTCATAGCTCATCAACTCTCACCATAGGGAGGCCGAATCATAGCTACGATGAGCCTCAAGGAAGGCCAAATTTCATCCTATTCAGGCCTGCATCAAAGGTTGAAGCTGAATCTTGTAACCTGCATCCAATAGTGACTCGTTTACATTGTGGCTCTATTTAAAGGGTTGAGCCTGCTTCCATAGGCCCATGGATGTCTCTACTGGCCAAGCCAACCTCATCACACTCTACATCTAGCCTCGTCATGCTCCATGATCTTGGCAAAGGCTTCTAACTCTTGATGCAGAGCATTGGGGAAGATAAGTTCAATCCATTTTTCCCTACATCAACCTACAAAAATTGGTGAGAACCTTCCAATAAACATTGGTGGCAAGGTAGAGAGGGATTATCTAAGGTGGATGCCTAAACTATAGGCCGAGTGTTATTTTTGGCATTTGGAGGCTGTGAATGTATGGAGAGGAGAGCCACACCTCATTGACAAAGAGCCCATGTGGAAGAAAGCAACTCTTCATCAATCACTGAGGATGCTTCAATTATTGTCATTAGGTTCTACAAATACCCACACCAACTCCTCTTTTGGAGGCATAATTTCATCTAGCATAAGAGGCACTATCAAAGGCGGATTGAAACAGTCAAAAAGTGTGATCTGTGCATCACTTAAAGGTAATTCAATGACACCTTCAAAAATAGATTTCAATATATGGATCCTTAGTTCAGTAGTGGGTGATCACATGTCACCTTTTATTGAATTGTTTATCAAAATTAAACCATGCAATACGTACAAAATACTAATGGATCAAGTCTATCATGATGTTCTTGGGAAAGGGACTGTAAAATTGGGAAATGGTTTTGTACATAATGTATATTACATTCTTGATTTATTCAAAATTTACCTCTCAGTGTATGCACTCATAAAATCTGAAATGATAGTTGAGTTCACAGCTACATCAACTCTCATTCAAGAATCCAAAGATCGAAAGCTTATTGCAGTAGGCAAGGTTTGTCACCTTGACTGTAGTTTCATCTTTTCGCATTTTCCATCTGGTGAAGAAGACAATCAAGATGCAACTTTAGAGCCAAGTATCAACTCATGGCTCAGCTCTGTTGGTTCCATATAGTAGGTTGATTGAACTCCACTGGCATTTTTTTTTGTAAATACACTCATGTAGTGTCATGTAATTGAAAGTGTAAAGGGAATTTGGAAATTGCACTCACATTGATCTATAAAGTGTAATGAGAGGTTGTAACAATCTCAACTTGAATCGCACAGATTCTTATCTCATTCATATGTGTGCTCAATTCACATCCTTTTCTTTAGTTGTACAAAATATTTCTTGGACCTACATCTTGGTCTTCATCCTTTGATCACTACAAATTTCAATTTGTTTGCTCAATTCTCTTGGAATAAAGGGAATGATAGATTTTACTACTACAACATGCTTCAGGAGTTCCTCATACCTACATTGGGATCTACATCAGCATCATCATCATCAGGAGGGTCCATCTAAATTCCTCTCTTTATTTTCTCTCTTTTGGAGGAAAGTTTTTTCCCACAGGGTTTTCTTTCTTTCTCCGGTTTTTGAGAGATATTTTGTAAATGAGTACCTAAAATGGCACATAGCCGGGACTCATGTTTCATAAACCTACCTAAGCTATGCTTAAGGGAGGGTGTTGGTGTATAATTCAACATGATTTATTCTAACATAATCATAGTTAGTACCTTTCCTCACATGTGGAAAGACTAAGTCTCCTTAGTTGAGTCACTAGTCGATGTGTCAACTCATTTTTGACACATCGCTGCTACATAGAAGGGAGGTTGAACTATTGAGCTAGTCTCATGGGTTCTCATCTGCCACCGTTCCTATTCTTGTGGAGTCTTGTTGAAGAATTTGTCTCAAGCTTCACCTATAAATACCTTATTGGTTGTAAAGCTAAATATTCATTTTCAATACATTGCAATCTCGTGTTTGATTTCTGCTCCACGATCTTGGCTAATATTCTGACACTAAAACCTTCATTTTCTAATTGTTTCATGATTTATCATAACAAAATTGGTTTTTCCAATTATATAACACATTAATATAGAATTTAATTTAATTTTTTTTAAGTTAATAGGTAATGAATAGTAAGAATGAAGATTACATTGGCCTAGATTTAAATTGCAACATAGAAATCAATTAGTCATTTTGATGCCATGAATTTGAACCAATTTCATTTATATGTGTGTAGATTTGATATAGTGAAATGTTTAAATTACATACTAATGGTAGACTCTATGAGCATCTAAAGGTAGGTTCATTTCAGATTAACATTAGCTGGCAACTCTTAAACATAAATTTCTCACTTGTATAATAATTATTTTCTTTGTGATAAATAGGCCAATCTGGGTGTGAATAAAGGAGAAAGGTTTAAGGGTTCTATAAACCTCACTCGTGTGATTCCTACCATATACCTATTTAAAATTAGTATTTATAACAATGCATACTTTAAAATAGATTTTTTGAACGATTAATCTTTTGATATTCATGTCTTACATGTTATTTAAAAGATTTTTTATGATTTAATATATACATACATATATAATAATAGATATGTCAACAATCCAGTGGATAAATCTATGAAGATGTGTATGTGTCTATTATATGTGTATATGTATATACAAATATACATATATATATATACATATATATATACACACATATATATATACATATATATATATATATCTCTGTGTGTGTGTGTGTGTGTGTGTATTTTTGTGTATACACACACACACATTTGAAGATATGCTCTATGATTATAAATATATAGTTTTATCATGAAATTCGAAATATGAAACCTTCCAAGGGGGTTGAAAATGTAAGAATTCACTATGAATCATACTCATCTAGATTTTTTTTTTGTAGAATTATGCACTATAGTGAAATTGGATTCTAGAATATTCTCCTTTACAAATTCATCCATAAGGTTAAATATTTAGTAGATAAATGTCCTTAATCCTATTGTCATCCTAATATTTCCTTTTCAATAACTTCATTCCAAACGTTGGTTATTCCAAAAAATTCCACAATGAATTCTAAATATCAACAAAATCTTGTTCTAAAATATATTAAGAGGTTTTCCAAAGAACATGAAACACACTTATATGATCAATTTATTTTGTATTTTAGGCTCTCAAAATCCTAGGTCGGTTCCCCTTTTGGTATCATTGTAAGCTATGAAATATTGATAGTTAGATTATACCTAGTAGACAAATTCTCATATTGTATAACAAGCATTCAAAAATTGTTACACAAATATATCCATTATCCATAGGAGAATTTATATCTTTGTATGAGTAGGTAAAATAATTAAAAATAGCTAAAAATTGGCTTAATATTTATTATTTTGCATTTTTTTTTTTTAATTTCATGGAGAATATTTAAATCATATCAATGCCTATTTAGCATTGGAAAGGCTTTGAGGTATATAACCTTTTCCTAAAAAATACTTAACACATTTTGATTATCAATTTAAAGAATATTATCTTAGACTATCATGACTTATGAATGGATAATTGTATGATCCTCCTTAACAATATATTTTTCACAACAATCCTATTTGTATTTCCATGAAATAAATTACTAAATTAATTAAGAAAAGCTATCAATGGAGACACAAAATATAAGAATTTTTCAATGAAGAAATCAATAATACTTGACCATTTTATTCAAAAGGAGATTGATTTACAAGGTTGGAGAATATAAAATTATTAATCATGTTTTCATATATGCCTCAATAATTTTTTTTTTGAGGTTATAGAGAATATTTAGAGACCCTAACAATATATCCTAAGACACACTATAAAATAAGTATCTTGCATAGAATCACATTTCTAAAAATCCTTTACAATGAGGCTCATATCCTCATATATATATTTAGTGTACAATCTCATGAGTCAGTTAAAATATGTCATATGTTTCAGTCGACAACTAAACTCTTATTGAAACTGAATAATTAGAACAACCTATAATAAGACAATTAGTATTTATATTTTGGAGCAATTTTTTTTGTAAAAGTTTTTGGAGTAAAAAAAAAACTTGAATAGTTGATGGGGGAAAAAGGTTATGGCCATGTTGACCTACAAAAATAACTTACCAATTATAACTCTCTAAGAATGATGCATATACCTCTTTTCTTTTCCATTGGTATAGTAAGACATTTGCAAGTTTATTTGTATGAAATTTATCTTTCTTTTAAAGTTACCCTGGTACCTTTGATGAAACTATCCAAGATTAATTTCATCTTTTTTATTTTTTCCATATTTTTATTCAATGATGCTAAATCAAGTGCATCACCTACAAAAAAAGAATTACGTAAAGAAGGATTCAAGATATTTTTAAAGTCTGATTTCAATGGTTTAAATTCTTTGATGTCTTCATTATAATCCAATATCCTAGGAATGAAAGCCTTTTATAATTATTTAAAACTATTTAAATTATGGCTCAATTGAATGTCCAACTTGGTCTAATAAGATGATATGTCATTTAAAAATTCTAGTGCTTCATAAGTCCTTTCCAATTGAGTAGGTCCATTAGGATCAATCTTTTCTTGCATGTACATGCCTCCCATCAATGTTCACCTTTAAAATCCATGTGATCAATATATTCTAGTGTTTACTCACTCTTGAGGTACCTAGTATATGCCTCTCTAAAATTATTGTACCTAGCCCAACTAGCATCAAATTTTCTCATAATGTATGACAATATATGACATAATAAATCACCAACTAGATTGACCACGTATTGATTTCCCTCTTATTTTTTTGTTTTCTCTGCTTCCCTACGTTACTTTATTTTTTACTTCAAATCCTTTGTTCTCAAAGATAATGTTTACTTGTTATATAAATAAGTATTAACATATCTTGAGTGATGAATGGTACATTCATAAATAATGCTTTAGGGGAGGAGGTAATAATGGCTTCACCTTATTATACTCTTGAAGGAAATTTATATGGACCTTTTGTATCTTTCCAAAATATTTTTTCAACTTCTTTGTTTTTTCTTCACTATGTAGTGCAATACTCAAAAGTAGGGATGTTGCTTGTGGTGAATTTGTATCTACAAGGCTCCTAATAATTAATTTTAATGTGAGATTACTAATATCTCTAGAAAGATGAGGCTTCTAATTTCCAAGATCCATTTCCCATATTGGTAGTGTCTCAAATTTTATGCTAAAACCAAACCCAACATATAAATCCTTTAAAAATGTGTCTTTAATTAATGCCTAACTCTTTATTTAAACATGTAGTTATATGGTGGTTCATTCGTTAGTCCAAGTGTTTTTTTTCACTCAAGGGAATCCATGTTTCATTGAAAAAGTTCTCAATATGTGCATAATACTAAATTACACTAGTTCACTCTTTCAACATGTGGATTCCAATATTTCCGTTTTTCCTAATTGATATTTCATTGTGAATCTACTAGTGTGCCAACTATCTATATTCTACTGAACTGTATTATTCCTTCTAAGTGAATTTTTTAAAATGAGCTTTATAAACTCATGCTTGTGCACTATGGTGACATTTTGAAAGGACATTAATTGGACCCAAGTGACTTCATGGTTTAAAATGAACAAGTTTATGATTCATTTTGTTTTGCATGCCACTTTCTCTTTCTAGCATAAAAAAATTTTGTAGCAAAATTTCTCAAAGAGATATTCTTTCAAAGTTGTACTAAAATTTTATGTTAACACCTATAATTCATAGTGTTAGATTATTTAATGTTAGTATGTTTAAATATAGTGTCATAATTTACTACATGACATAATCTATGGCATTAGAAACCAAAAACCCGACATAATCTATTGTGTTAGTTTGTCGAAGTGCTAGTTTGACGAGGATTTTACAACAATTCAACATCATTTATGCTATACACCTAGCATATTATTTTGGTCTCTGTCTAAAATTATTTCCATCCAACTTGACTTGGTCTACCAATAAACAAGGACAAAAAACCTCCATAATTGGAAAATTATTCTCCTTCACTTTGTAGATTTTGTCACTCAAAACGTTTAACATTACACATTTAATTTTTTTGTTAATTGGTGTAACTACTAGTGGTGCATAGATTCTCCATGTTAACATAGTGATTTTGATCATCCATAAGGGTTTTCAAAGGGGGGTTTGATTTTTTTTTGTGCCTTAGTTAAAAATTTGTAAAGGAGTAACTTTTTTTTCTTTTGCAATAAATTTTGTAACAAGGGAGCATCATAATGGGGTTTTATTTTTTTTTCTTTTTTTGAGGTTTGCAAGACATAACTTGTAGAACTCAAATAGAAAATAAGTTTGTAAATGAACTCATATAAAGTACCACAAACTAAATGTTTGAAGGGAATTTGAGAAATTATTGTACATATATTGAGTTATAAAGTGTAATGGGGGGTTTTATCAACACCAAAAATGGATCTTTGAGATTCACCCTTCTATCTCGATCTCTTGTATGGGAGATTGTTTAGTGGATCATGGTTTGATATTATATTACTCCTTCTCACATTAGTATCTATATTATCAACATCACATATTTTGATAAAATTTGTGTACATTGGTTGAGTAGTATTCATATATTCACTCGTGTAGTGTTTTGTATCTCACATATTGATCTACATATCATGAAGATTCATTGATTCTAGTAGACATGAGTTCATCATCAATAGAGTATATAGCTTCCACATGATTCAGGAGTTCATCAGCATCATGTTCCTATCATCATAGGACATATTTTTAGAAGGTCTTAAATCCTTATAATTCTCTTTTCTTAGAGAGGATTTTTTTTCTCACAATAGTTTTTCCTTTACTCCACTTTTTGAGAGAATGCATTGTACATGGGTACTTAACATGGTGTCTAGTCGGGACCCATTTTTATTTATTTATACTTATGTGATATCTTAACATATTACTTAAGGGGGGGTGTTAGTGTGAATAATTAATATATTCACTATACTTAAGTGTAGTTAGGTTTATGAGGTTATACAACATCTTTTATAACTGAATGCACAACCTTTTAGACCTCTAGAGGTTGCCAAGTTATCTGGTTAACCTCATTCACAAAGCTTTTTGAGGTTCGAAGTCTTTCTATGTTACCTCAAAGGTCACTCAACACTTGACACACAAGGTTGATGAATTGGTCATAGAGGTTGTTGGTTTGCACATTCCAAGCAATCCTATGGTTGACACCTATAAGACACCCATCTACTCTTTTGAGCCACATCTTAGGGAACTTTTCAATTCACCTCATAGGAAGATTGAATCTTCCTTTCCTTTATAGGAAAGCTCATATTGTAATAAACTTAACTCTTTCATCAATATCATTTTTATAATGGAAGATTAGGCATATTGTTTGCAAGTGTATCTTTTTGGAAGCACAAGCTTTTTTCTATCACAATCTTGGATGAAAATCCTAACATATAGAACTTGGGATCGTCATTTTTAATCTCAATGGTGTGTGTGGGCCTATCACCATGACTCATAATTGATTTTAAACAATTAAAAATATCATTGTAGTGTGCATTGTCTTTGCAACACAATTTGGTCAATGGGAATTCAAATGTTTTTGTACCTAAAAAAGGTAGTGTGTTAGCCAATGAACGAAAACTCCCACCAAGATAAAAAAATCCACATTCAAACTTGAGAATGAAAAGTGAGAGAATCCATGATTTCTGTCATATGAACCATTACTATGTAATTGACTTGGTGTGATTTCAAAAGATACAACTATAGGAATTAGGGATTCCAAGAATCAAGAATGGGAAAGTAAAATTCTCTATAATTATTAGTATAGAAGGACTATTATAAGAAAAAGTGTTTAAAATTAGGTTCTTCTCAGTTATGTAATTTCCTATGAGTAAATAAAACCCTACGTTAGTGATAAGGGTAAAAGAACAAAGCCGTTTCACACTTTTATAAATGAATCGATCAACACTGATCCAACTTTTAAGCTTGAATCACTAAAAAGTGATATATATGTTTTGAATTTTGAAATGATATAAGATAATTAAATATTTATTTTTTAGTATCTTTTATGTTTATATTTTTTTGAAAAAACTAAAAAATTATTTGAATATATTTTTGTATAAATTAACACTATAATTTAGTTGCTAATAAAATGCTAAAAAATGAAGTTACATGAGACCCAAATCTTTATATCTAGTAAATTGTTTTCCTTCATTTTTTTTGTGTGTATTTATAACTTGAAACTTTAGGGCATGAATATGTTTATTTACAATTTTGATAAATATATATTTTTAAATAACTATTAAAATGTGTGTATTAAAAATTAGTTGTTTCTAGTTGATGTCAAATTCCATATTAACTGTTTATCTTAAATTTTAAAAAAAATTATACCATCTTGATATAGATTCTTGTGTCTAGGGCATCATATTTTTTTCAAAATTTTCTAATAAGTTTTATTATTTTTCCTTGACATGGTAATCAACCTAATGTTTTGTGCTAATAACCTACATTAAGTAAAAATAAAAGGGAAAATATAAATAATAATTAAAATATTAAAATATATGCATTTTTGAAAACCAATCCTATGGATCTAGAAAAGGGTATTCTTTATATTTAAAAAAATATATACTTTTTACATAAGTAGAAGTTGGTTTGTAACGCCCCAATCGCGCTTAACCCCTAAAGGATAATAAATAATGAATTACATCAAAATTTTTTAAGTAAACATAACATACATGTAATACACATTAAGTCATAACATGAATTTATTTTAAATAGATTCATTAACACATACATCCCTTGGGGTACACGAAGAGTCATTACGCGACTTAGATCCATACAACAACAATAAAGAATAAAATCCAAAGATATAAAATAAACATTATCAAATGTAACACATACATGATAAATCATTTGATCAGTACCATTTGCGAACAAAATATACAACATATACATGATTAACTTAACACATTGAATAATAACTAACATGGCCAATATTTACACAAGGTTTAACATTACATTACAATACAATGTTCAAAAAGTACAATGTTACAAAAGTGTTTCCAATCATGAACGGAAACCATACACAATATAACATGATACAATAAACAGATGAATACAAAGTATAATAACTGGCTCCAAGACAAATACAACTCTAGAGTCGCTGCAACAGCACCAATCTGCACCTCTTGATCCTCGACTAGGACCCAATGGGGTGTAGCACGCTCCACCTGGACCATGTGAGTCTAAAGACCCACCCCCGTATAGGAACTAAATAAAAGAAAGAGACCCCAACCAAGAAACATCCAACAGAGAACCACAAGACTCAACGCCATACAAAAGTACTAGCAACACTTCAAGAATTAAGCAATGACATAACTTCAACCATGATCCAAGAGTCATAAATCCTATCAAGCATAAATCAAAGCAATAACCAGTACACAAATAACCAAAGGATGATCATGAAACACTTCCAAAACATAATACAATTCCAAATTGCAATTAACCAATACAATAACATCACATCATAGTACCATAAGAGTACAAGGTCGAAACCCAAACATCAACAAGATTTATACAAGATCATAGAATACACCATAGATAAAATAGGGTAAAACCATAAATCAATTCAAACAACTATGTTCCATCAATTCAAGACAAAGACCCACTTCCAAAGGATTTAAGAAGGAGTGTTAGAGGAGAGTGTCATCGCATGGCTTAACATGGATTCTCCAGTTACCTATTGTGGCAGTAAATCACTTCCATCTAATTTACCTGGACATCCAAAATCTCAAGCACTAGAACCGCCCATCTATGGCTATCCGTGCTACCTATCCGCTGAACCGGCCCATAGGGTTGTTTCATGCGGAAATCAAGTAACCTTTCATGAAGACAAGGCAACGAACATGCCAACCACGGCCTTCTCAATCCCCTTTAGTCTGTGGTAGCACTAAAAGGCGGATGAGGCATCAATTATCTTTTTAATGTGATTCTACCCACCCCCTAGTTAATTATTTATATTATCACTTATTAATTTTACTCTAACGAGGGTTATCTTGATTGTGTACCCCACCCAATTTTTGTTTCACTCTCACTAGACACTCAAAACATAAAAACCAAAATCCAAGGGTTGTACAACATAACAAGAACATTATATCACAATAGAGAAGCATGCGAGGCATTACCCATCTCGCCATAAATACATAAGCAAAATCTCAACGATTCATGTACAACCCTTTTAGAATCATGAAACCAAAACACTTGCCACAACAAGGGCACATAAAAGGAGGAACATTAACCAATAGTAAAATAAACCTTTGGAAGATTCTCATAAAGTTACACTAAGGTTTCCCCATCAAAGAACTGACAGCAATAATTGCAAGACCTCAAAGAACTATTTCCAATATAAATATAATGAGCAAATACACCAAAATAAGATCAAAAACTCCACTCAACAACACCAACAACTTCGATACGAACTAAATCGAGAATCCAAGGGAAACCTCTATTTTCTCCTCTCGGAATACCCATAACTTCAAAGAACTTTTCAATTTGACTCATTAACAACTCAAGCAGAACCGTCAATCATGACAAAGATAACATTAACCAATTTTCCACTTAGGTAAAGAGCAAAAGAAAACATATAGCAATGTAAATTAAATGAGAGAAAGTCCCTAACTCAAAATCAACTCATGAAAAGTCACATTGAAAGGATCTATCAAAACAATCCATAAAACCACTAATTCAAATATAATATATCCATTCATTCAATAAGAAGTAACTTGAAACCATCTAAAAAGAACATTATTCTAACGATGAATCATTTCCATCATTTAAGGATATCACAATATTGCAAAGTGAAGATATAATCTGATGTTATAAGCCACAAGACACTAATTCTCAAGCATACTCTTCCAAACACAAATTAAACAATCATGAACAATAATACGAGTTCCCATTTTACACACATAATTCCATACAAGGAAACCATCAAACACATCAACCTTGAAGAACACTATCTTAAAACACTTACAATGAACAGGCCATCGAGACATCTCCATAAATATCCCACAAATAACACCCATCTTAAAACAATTAAATAACACTTAAACCAATAATCAAAAGACTTTGTTTAAAACACATTTACTCACACATTATAACCATAAAGACCTTCCTTTAATTTAAGCATTATTTCAACATTTTTACCACTTATTTTAATATATCCACTTAATTTAAATTAAGAGCGTATTTACTACAAATAATTATATTTAAAATAACTATATCATTTATAAGATAACCAACTCCATCGACTGTTTAATACGAATCCTAATTATAACTTTAAAATGTAATACTAAGATGACAATTCTATAAATTACAACTTTATTATAATTCTAAGGTGACGATACTAATGGATTATTTCACATAGTAGTTTGATAAATAATTATCATTCACAGACTCATTAGATAACAAAAGGTAATTAAAACCATTCAACATTTAATCAGTATCATTTAAATTAATTAACCTATGAACCTGGAATTTATCCTCACTTAAAAATAACTTTATCATTTAACCTTCAAGTAAAAGAAACTATGTAAATGTAGAATCACTTATCTCCTTTAACAAACCCTGAAACTTAATTAACCATATAAATCAATTTACTTTAACTAAATACACAGTTCATTTATCTACAACAAAATTAAATACCTATTTCAATAATGTTTATTCCGTTAAAATCCTTTGTTAAATAATATTTTACTAAACAACCTATCGAAATAACCATTTTCACTTTAATTATTTACCCAATTCTTTTTTTTTTCTAAAGCAAATTAAATACTTCATTTACAAATCAACTATCTAATTAAAATTCTTTATCACCTTTTATTACTTCACTTACCATATATTCTTTCACATACCAGGGACCAATCCATTACTAATTACCTTCATATAATAGGACACAATTATACACATATATCCAATTATCAATAAAATGTAATCGTAACAACAATTTATATAATAATATATAATAATATATATATAATCACACAATGGCAATAAACATTATCAATATCCAATCAATCTAAATCTTATTATCGCTAGAAAAGAAATCCTAAATCAATCGATATACGTAATATTAGGGTGGAATTATAATTCAAATTATCTATACTCGAAATCTTGTAACCTAACTCCAAACATGCTGCAAAGGCAACAACAGACGCTCAAACCTTAAATCTACACACCCTACCAAGAGCAAGTGTGCTACAGTGACAGGTTATCAAAGAAACCAGAGAGACTATTTAATTTACTACACTTTTGCAAGTCTAACGTTGCAGCTGTGATGGTTTTTCCAATGGTTTCAGGGAGATTTTATAAATTTAGATTACCAGACTATGTGAAGGAGCTCATCTAAACACTGCATCCAATAACATCAATTTCTCTCATCTTCGACTGAACGGAGGTAATTGGCAAGGGCTTGAAACATTGTGCAGACCAAGAGAATTAAATAATCTGCTCATTGGTCCTCAATTTCTTCACTTGAACAATCTGCTCATTGACGGCATTAGAGAAGACACACGAACCAAGCTTCCTCCAAGTTTGAGATGGTTACGGTTGCAAAAATGTGAGAAGCCATTTATATTAGAAAGTGAATTTTGGAATTTGGAAATATCGCCATCTAATTGCATTATTATCAAATCCCAAATGTTATCCTCCGCAAGACTAAAGGGAAAAAGAAAGATGTGGCGCAAGTACGTGACTTAAGGGAAGGAGACTTAATGTACAACTTTTATTTTTTATTTTTTAAACACATCTCTATTTACTGGCGAGTTTCTAGGGGCGCGCTCAAGTTTGCAGTTTGGAAATTAAACTTCACCACAATCAAGGGAAGCCCTCTACTATGCTAGTACATTAACAATATTAATTTTCAAGTGCAGCAACGGCCATAGATTGATAGCAGAATCAAACAGGTTATTTAAAA
>VDFB02068165.1:0-51772 GCA_007258455.2 Sequoia sempervirens | reverse complement strand
TGAAGCCACTCAACTGACAATCTTCAACTGGTATTTCACAGCCTCAGTATGTCTGATTCTGAAGAGTTGACATTCTCCAAAACCTATTTGTAAAAACCCTTGTTTCTCCAACTCTAAATGTTCTCAGAGAGAAAAGACAAATTCAAATAATCATCAATAATGAGTTCGATTTGTCTTTGGTGAAATATATACCCTTTCTCAAAAATTCGACCCCTTCTCAAAAGGCAATTTAAATGCATTTAATAATATAATTTCGCCCCCTCTTTGACTTAGGCATTTTAATTAATAAATGGCGTCCATATCAAGTGAGTAATAAATACTCATTTAATAATAATTTACTTCTATATTATAAAGTATTAAATACTTTATAATTTGCCATTAATAATTATTTTATTATTTCATTAAAGTGACTTTATATTATAAAGTGAAATTAATAATCTTTTAATAATCATCAAATGCTCCAAAAATCACTGTTTGCTCATGAAATCATCAAATTGGGTCGAAACTGAGACGACCAATTGAACCAGGTGCCCTGCCAGAAATAGTAACCCCTATCTGCCTGACTTACTATAAATAGTAAGTGCCTAAATATCACTGTGTAAGTTTCTGCAAAGGTCCAAACTTGACACAATCGATGGAGTAATGTCCCACAACGCAAGGTAACTGCCAGAAGAACCCTCTAATCACATTTGTCAGCCTACGAGGGTCTGAATGATAGGCTAACCCCTGAATCATCTGAACCGCCTAGGAAGGGGACATTACATCTCTAGCCTTATACACAAGACGGGAAATGTCACCGTTTCACTCCCATCGATGCTAGAGCCACCGGCAGAACAGGGCTAGCTTAATCACCTAGTTGCATACGACAAGTGTTTGGAGGATTGGGAGGAGGAGTTCGTCACCAGAGGCCGCTTTGTGCTTGCAGAGTTATATCAATTGCGGTACAATGCACGTTAACTCCGTTTACGTCTCCACGATGAGGAGGAAGACTTGGCAATGGACAAACCCAGAAATGAGATCATGATTGCTCACCTGAGGATGGCATATGAATCAGTCACAGATGTAGAAGACAAAGAGGCTATCTACACTTGGAGGACACAGCTGATCTTCAAGGCGAAGATAGAGGAGACAATGGCATCAAAGTTGGTTGAGAGCAGAGAGCACGTCACTAGTGCACTCGGGTACGTGAGAACTTTCGTGTCTTGCATACCGTGCCAGTATCAGCTTGAGGGTGGTGCGTATGTTGAGCTTGCTGACGTTCAGTCAGAGCTCCAGGCACTCGTTCATGATATTTTTAGTGGGGAAACCGTTGGCTGTAAGATGAATCAACTTACAATCATGTCAACGTTGTTCGATGAGGTAGTTAGGAGCAGAGGTGAACTTCAGTGCCAGATCACAGGCGGTGAGGACATGCTGCACAAACACAGTATACTTCGGCAAAGTATCAGTGCCCCGAATGGTGACATAGTCAACAACTTCGTGGAGGGGTTAGTTGCTTGAGATAGCGGCCAGTGATTAGTCAGTTAGAACCTGTAGTTATTTTCAAGGACAGAGCCAGGAGCATGCAATTAGAACTCGGCTTTCATCTTTAGTTCTCTTTGTTGGGTCCACGCATGTCTATCTTATCCACAGAGATATTTTGTAGGACTTGGAGTTGCATTTAGGGTTTTCCTTAACTGATGGTAGTTTTCTAGTTAACTTGCTTTCAATAAGGACGTGCATGCTTGCACATTGTCCATTTAGATTAGATGTATTGACTAACTGATGGTAGCTTTCCAGTTAATTGTATAGTTTGCTTTATTAGGGTTTAGCAATAAAATCTTGCATGCATGCAAGATTGTAGCTGACTCAAGGTGATTTTAGGGTTCCCTACACCTTTCAATGTCTATAAATAAGAGCTTTCAGCTCATTTGTAAATAACTTTTGCACGAGAAAGTAATATATGTTGTGCCCACCTTGCCTGTAATATTGCTTATTCTGTATCTGTTCACGAGCTTTTATTATGATGATGAATTGTTATGCCACTCGGGTTTCATGCTGTTATTATGGTGAATGCTTATCTTAGTTAAATATAGTGGCTAGTTTGATCGTGGATTGTATGCGTGTTTCGCCTATGCAATTTACTGTCCTAGTTGGCTATCCTTTATGTTTTGTTTCTAATAAGCCTATTCAGATTGAGCAAATAGTTGTGCCACCTTGCCTTCATGTTGAGAATCTGTACCTAAAGCTTATCGTTTGATGTGTGTGTTAATAAGCCTATTCAGATTGAGCAAATAGTTGCACCACCTTGCCTTCATGTTGAGAATTTGCACCTAAAGCTTATCGTTTGATGTGTGTGTTAATAAACCTATTCAGCCAAGCAAATTGTTGCGCCACCTTACCTTCATGTTGTGAATCTGTACTCAGTTTATCGTTTATTTGTCGTTTCCAATAAACTTCTTCCTAGCCAAGCAAATAGTTGCGCCACCTTGCCTTCACATTATGAATCTGTACCTAAAGTTTATTGTATAAAACATTCCTGCTTCATTTCCTCATGCTCTGTTTACTTGAGGAGACTGGATAGATTTAAAGTTTTAGTTTAGTTGTAGTTAATGCTCTGTGAAACTAGAAAATCCTTAGCTGCAACGTTCGTGGTTTTTCATAACTTTGTGCCTCTTCCAACTGAGAACAAAAAGATAGGATTTAGTTTACTTTTCTTTTCCAAGCATTTCAGCAATACGAGGGAGCTTCCCCTCCTAATTTGAAGAGCACTCATTACGCAATATGCATAGCTGTCCATACCAATTTGCACTTCAGAGGTGTTAATTGTTACGCCAACATATTTCAAGGTTTTACAATTGCAAAGGACCCTTGGGGTGGGAATAGAGTCTCAAAACCTTTATCATCCAACAACCTTAGAACCAGCCAGGTAAGGGACATTACACTCAAGTGGGAAGGCATCGTAGATTTCAATACCCTTTCTGGGTGTATTATGGATTCAAAGGCTTTGTCGAATGATCATCATGAACAAACCACAAACAAATCCCGACCAAAAATTGCAGTGAGTACTTATTGTGCATGTGTCTAAATCTAAGGATGAAACACATAGATTTGTGGAGATTGAAGGACAAAACCCCTTTAGATCTCTCGTTAGAGGAGGGAAACCCTTCAGTTAAAGGAGAGATCGCAATCAAGCTTTAATGGTGGTGGCTCTTCACTGGCATCAAAGTGGTTCGATTTGTAGGTTGTCTTGGGAGTAAGCTATTGTATTTCTAGTTGTATTACAATTGTGTAGCTGATATTTAGATTATTAGGGCATATTGTTGTACTTTTTGTTGTGGTTGTTGCCATAGCCACATTTTGTAAAAGGATTTCAATCTCGTTTAATGGAAATGAAGGGTTTTATAGTTTTATCTTGTTTGTGAACCCGATTTGTAAATTTGAGTATTTTTGTGAATGTAAAATCATGATTAAATCTGGTTTGATTAGTTCCTACGTAATGTATTTAAGCCAAAAATTTAAATAGCCCAAATATATTGTTGAGTACACGGTGATACTGATAGGGGTGTAATGTCTCCTCAATCCTAAGCTTTTCAATGGCCATTAGCCTATTTCCAGAGTCTCGTAGGCTAAATGGATGGGTTAAGGGGACTCCAAGATCCTTGGAGACTGTAGTAGCAACAGTTCTTGGTTTTTGATGTTGGCTTTGAGCTTAGGGGATGATTCTGAGTTGAATGACGCTTTCCGCAATGTCATCGGATGATCTGGGTGTTCTCCAAACTTCTTGGTGAGCACATCTATTTTTTGAAAGTCTCCAAAACAGACTCATTCATTCATCCAGTGCCTTCACATCACTTCAATGCAGTCAAAATTGGATTTTGAGTTGTTTTAGGATTTTCGAGCTTACAGGGTAAAATAATTTAATATTTCACTTAAGTATAATGTAAAATTCATAGTTGCAAAGCTTGCAGCGTTTTTGCAAAACTCGCAAGTACTCACGAACCAAGTAGACTGGTGAGTTACTTGCCCAAAAACTCGTCGACGAGTTTTGAAAAGTTCGCGACAATTTTTGTGTGAGAAACTCCCGAGTAATCGGAAAAAAGCACAAGTTTTTTGTCAATAACTCATCAAAATTTATATAATTTTTTTCTTGCTTGCAATTTAAAAAAAAATGCAAATTTTACTTCATTTTCACACTTGGTTGGTATCGCAACAGGGAGTGCATCAAGGGCATTGTCCCACCTTGTGAGGGGCGCTGCCCCTCGACCCCATTGGGGGCTTTGCCCCCAAACCCCCACAAGGGCCGCTACCCCTTGATCCCGTTGGAGGCATTGCCCCCAAATCCCCACAAGGTTCGTTGCCGCTTGACCTCACTAGAGGCATTGTCCCCAAACCCCCATGAGGGGTATTGCCCCTCAACCCCATTGGTATCTCCATTACCAAATCCCCATTAGTTATTAGGATCTCTTGTCAAAAAAGAAAATTGATTACAATGAGGGGGTGATGAGAACTTGAAAATTTGAAATATAACTCTTGAGTGTGCTAACTTAGACATTATTATTGCACAACTTGCCAAAAATCTCTTTAGATGAGGCAATTTCTACAGATGACATGGCTAGTGGAAGTGGTATTGTAACTCATTTAGAGATTGAACTTAGTTTTTGGTCTATGATATGTATTAAACTCTAATTTTGATTTATATACGATGGAAATTAACAATATGCTCTACAAAATTAGTAATATGTGTGTTTTCGAAGAATATTTTTAAAATATATGTATTTTAAAATGTTCGATAAAATTGCCGAGTTTTTCCCTGAGTCTTGAGTTTTTAAAGTTTTTGGGCTTGCTGAATTATTGCCAAGTTTGAGTTTTTCAACTATGGTCAAATTATTATTTATTTCCATTTAAGTGATTTTAATACTTCGGCAAAGGTGAAAAAGGCCCCAAGTTGAATGGCTAGTCTTGAGAAAAGGGGGACGTTGCAATGAGGAGTTAATATTATTTTATAAAAGCAAATTCAAAAAGTAGGATTATTTTATTATTTTCAAATTTGTAACTCCTCTCTCCAAAAAGTTATATAAGGAGGGCATGGGTAGTTCATTTGGTTATGTTGATTTGAGATAACAAAGTGTTGGATTTTGGTTTGAATCCTTCAAGGCTTTGAGGACGAAAACCCTCAAGGTTGCTGTAGTTTCGGAGTTGAGAGATACTCCCGAGTTGGACATTGATGTGGCTTCACTGTAGGAGTCGCCATTGGAGACATTGGTGAAGATTTCGATTGGTTTTCTTGATGGATTGCTTTGATGTTTTCTAGTTGATATATATTTTGGTGTGATTTTCCTGACTTGCAGAATGTTTGGAGTGAGTTTATTGGAGGGTTTTGCTTGCTGGCCATATAGTTTCCATATTAGGCCGTACCCCTTGTTTTGGTGATGCAGATTGGAGAGCAAGGTTTTTGGTTGTGGGTTTTTTACTAAGGTTTTCTTGGAGTTGGGCGACCTGTTTTGCAAGGTTGCAGAATTTTTGAAGGTGTTTCTGATTTTTCCCAAGCTGGTCACCCCCCTAGTAGGCTGTACCACTCCTAGGAAGGGGCGTGGGAATGTAAGGGGTGAAACAGCCCTCTTTCTTGGCATCTTTTGACTAGTTTGGAGGCGCCTAGACCTAGTTTGACACCTGCAGCTCGTTTGGGAGTGGCCTTTGGTCACGTTGATGAGTTTAGGGATGATTTTGAGGGCTGCCTGTACCTGCACCAGCAAAGTCTGAGTGTTGCATACCTACTGCAATTTATTTTCTGATATTGTTTAGTCTATTATCCACTGTTATACTCAGGTATATTGTAGTTGCTTCACTTGGGAGTATTGTTTCAGTGGGTTGATTGTATTTGGGGTGTTGCTATCATATTTCTCTTTCATTAGCAGCTGGTTTGTAACTGTTGATATCAGTTGTATTGAGCATCCTATTGTAACAATGATTTGGTAGTACCATTCAGTGATTTTCTCTTCTTTGTTTTGGCTACTTACCCCACTGAATAAGTGGTATTGTATTTCACCCCACTGAATAAGTGGTATCTTTCATCATCCACTGAATAAATGGATTTCTTGTACTGACCCCACAACACAAGTGGTTTCTGATTTGCACTCACTGCTGAAAAGCGGAAGAGTTGTGAGTTGTTTACTTTCAATTTGTATCACTGCATAAGTGGAAGTTTATTACTCATCCCACTGAACAAGCAGTGACTTTTGAGCATTGCAATGTAAACCTTGCCACCATATACTCTCATCTTGCCCACATCAGGATCTGGGTGATTAGAAAGTGGAAGGTAGTTGATTTATAGTTGATTATCTTTGATTATTTTCCTAATGCTAACAAGTTGCAAAACTGAAAAAATTGGGGTGGTTTATTACGAGGGGAGGGGGAGGAGGACGGGGAGAGGTCGAAGGGGGCGGTGAATCAATATCTAACAATCCTCTACTTTTCAAAATTCAATCACAATTAAAATCATTCAACTAAGATCTAGCAATTAGGAACACAATGAGAACACATGATTTACATGGAAACCCTTTCGGGAGAAAAACCACAACACATTATTGCTTATATATTATAGTTTAATCTTCTACTTCTTGTTGGCTTCAACCTACTTTCAAAGTTTCGAATCTCTATACAAACTAAGCTTCAACTTAACAAGAGGCTCCAACCTCAACTTGATAGGCTCCAACCTATCGGAGGCTCCAACCCCCACAAACTGAGCTCCAACCCAGCAAGAGGCTCCAACCTTAATTTGATAGGCTCCAACCTATTGGAGGCTTCAAACCTCACAAATCTGATCCAAACTTTCTTCCTTATAAATTTGATAACCAATCACAAATCTGATCCAATTTCAGGTGTGATTCAAATCATGTAATCTCTCCTTTCACAAATCTGATCCACACTCCTATATCAACCTTTCTTTCAAATCTGATCACTATTTTGCACAATATCTCTCACAAATCTGTTGCAATCTATGCACCAATTATTTTTACACAATTGGTCATAATCATGGAAAAATGTTACATAATTTTCTGCCTTACTATCTGCTCAAAATCACTTCACAATCTGCTCTTACTCTTCATATATATTCGTTAGATATACTTGCATTTATTGTTCAAACATGGGCTGCACATGCACTCGAAATAAATTTGAGTTACACTTCATTTTTCTGCCCTTTTTATCTCTTTTTAATTTGCTATTCAGAAATAAATCATTTGATTGCTTTCATTTTTACTCAATCCACCACTACTTATACCTTCCATAAGGCACCTCTTCACCAAAAGTTACAACTACTCAACAAGGTTGGCCAGCAACAATACATATTTTTTTATTGTTTTATTTGCTTGCCCAAAGGTGGGTACCCATTCCCATGAAGTCGTCCCACTTTGGGACACTAATTAATTAAAAATTAATTTAATTTCCCTTAAATAAGGGTGGCACTATCGAGGGGTCAGCCCCTTTTAAGACTATAAATTTGTTATTTTTAATTCCAATTTAGGGCGCTTCTACATGGGGTTGGCCTGCAATTATAACTATATTGTTTCTGCCTTACATTCCTTCATTGGTCGGCCAACATCATGATAATTAATTTTATTTATTTTAATCTTAAATTTCCTTTTAGGAAGTCAACCCCATAGTCTTTGTTGTTTGTTATTGCTTGTATTAATAATCTTCATCGCTACCATATTGTCTTGATTCTCTTGAATGTATTGCTGCCTTTTGGATATTACTCATAGAGAATATTAATCATTGCTTTCCTTTTTAACACATTCACTATCCTTCTTCTTAATAAGTTTGTCTCCCATATCATTTGCTGTCCATAATTTCTGTCTTAGACAAATACAAATCATTTGCTATACATAATTAATTATCAAGGTATACATTTCTTCTTTGATAGTAGAAATAACATCAATTAATGTGCCATACACCTTTGACATCAATGACAACATTTCCAACATATATTACATTAATATTTGTAAAGGTCATTACAGAAGTGCCCACCCAAATTGCATATTGATTGAAGATATTGATATTGTAGAAGATAACAGTGTTGTGTTTCATGTTGTTAGTACACAATTTTGTGATTGAGCTTGGTTTGAACTTGGTGCTTAGGCTATTATAAGTACCGATTGAATCCATGTCTAGGTACTTGTTGGAGTGGAAGGGCTGCTAATAGCATCATGGCTACTAAGAGGCCATGGAAATATTGTCAATTCTATATTGAATTGGACATTGGTAAGAATAGTGACGATGAAAAAATGTTTCCCATAGGAAGTTTGAAGAACATAAAAAGATGGTCTAATTGAATAAATACAAAGCATTGGAAGACCCTTGTTTACGGTGATGATGGAATCACCATCTTGTTTGATTGTGTAGCTAAATTTTGGATGTTTGCAATACGCGTTCCATTTGAAGTTTTCCATATGATTCCATCTTATCATAGATATCCACAATGTTATTTATACCAAGTTGTCTATAATAGATGTTGTGTTTGATGAACATATTTTCCTAATAAATAGTGTCATCCTCAAGAGACCAGGTGTCTCTCAACCCAAACCCCTGACTAATAATGCTGATTTTTGTTTGTTTTGTGATTTTTTGTGTTTTTGATGGTTTTTGCAATAAACAATAAATTGCGATTTTGCAAGGAAATGCTCTAAAAATTCATAATAAATTAATGGACAATAGATATGCATAAATATTGATCTCCAGATGAAGGCGCATACATATATTAACTTCCAGAACTCAAATGATATATAAAATCGATCACAAAGAGGTAAAACAATATTTTTATTTAAAAGAGAACTTGATACTTGCAGCCGCTAGAAATAATAAAGAATAGTATGGCTGAAAAAAAAGAATCAATCCTCAGGGCCTGAGATCGATGCTGAAGCTTCAGATACCCTAGGCGCACAAAGTCCAATGCACAGAAGCTGAGAACTGAAGGCGTGATCTCCTGTGAAGGAATGTACGGCTTTGCTGGTTCAAAAAAGTACGGCCCAGCAGCAGTATTAAATATAGTACGGCCTCAATAAATAAGGTGCCAGATCTCTGTGGAATAATCTTTGATAGGTCGCCCCAGTCAATTGATGAATAAACTCTGATAAACCCTTCCTATATCAATCCTGTAAGCTCAACTACAACCTCTGTATGAAGTCACCAAGAACGACAATCTTCAACTGGTATTTCACAGTCTTAGTATGCCAGATCTTGAAGAGGGAACGTTCTCCAAAATCTACTGTCTGCTGAAACCCTAGGTTTGCAAACTTCAATGCTCAGAGCAAAAATAAGACAAATTGAATAATCATAACATAAGAGTTCGATTTGTCTTGGCAATGAATATATAACCCTCTTTCAAAAATTCGACCCAAGCTTCTTTTTAATAATCATTTAAATAAATGATTAAATTTGCCTTTTTTCAACTTAGGAAAGATATTAATTAAATGGCGTTCATCTTTAATGAATAAATAATTATTCATTATAATAAACATTTCACTTTATTATAAAGTATTAAAAATACTTTATAATATGCCATTAATTATTAATATTTAAATATATTAATAAAGTGACTTTATAATATAAAGTCAAAATATCAATTATTTAATAATCATTAAATGCTCCGATATTTTTCCATCTGACCATCAAACTGATGAACTGGGTCGACTCTGAGCTAACCAGCTGAACCAGGTGCCCTGCCCAAAATAGCAGCTTCCACCTGCTGACTTACTATAAATAGTAAGTATCTGAAAAACCTCTCTGAAAGAGTCTGCGAAGGCCCAACCTGAATCAACTGAAAGAATGATGCTCCTAAACACCGGGTAATTGCCTCAGATGATCCTCTACACACTACTGTCAGCCTACGAGGATCAGGATGATAGGCTAACCTCAAATCTAGCTGCGCTGACTAGGAAGGGGACATCACATATCCCTATGCATTATTATATTATTTGGAAAATTGAGAATTGAATTAGGGTATCGGAAAAAGAAAAGTATCTCATTCATTGGAGATGGAGAGAAGTGGGCCAAGGAGAAATGTCACTGCTTCAAGGCTATGGTGCATCAAAGGAAGAAATAAAACTTTCAAGACAATTAGATAACTTTAGTGACTCAAGGATTAAGATGGTCTTTGAAGCTATTTAAAATGCAATTATTTTTGGAATGTTGGTCAAGGATAGTTTGATGCAAGAAATGGACTTGGTGCTATAGCCTTAACCCATGGTGTGCATAGGGTTATTAGCAGTTGACTTGTGGTTACCTTAACTCTTAAGTTATATTATCATTATTTTAGTCTTAGGTAATTAAGCTGTCCTTGCTATTATATTTATGTGTCTAAGTTGGCCTAGATAGCAACCAAGGCATAAGTAGGGTATGCATAGGAGCTAGTGGTTAGTTTATCATCACCATATTGCATATTATGTTCTTATTGGAAATATTTGGAGGTTTGCCCCCTTGAAGTGGCTTATTTTTCTCAATTATTATCAAGTATTTGTAGCATATTTCTTAGTATATTCTTCTCTTATGCAAGTTATTTCATTTCAAGTGGTATTAGAGCACGATCTTGGCATTTTGGGGGCAAGAATCAAGACAATTTTTTTTCGAGTCAAGAGGTTAAATCGGGAAGCACATATCTCTCTCAAATTAGCGATTTTTTTTCTTGATTTTTAAAGGTCTTTCAAGGACATACTGTAATGTCCCTAATAGGGATTATACTAATTTTAAACTAAATTACCAATTTCCCAAGCAAACAATGGATTTAGAGAGTACCTTGGCTTGATTTAATCCCTGCAAACAAGTTAGAGAAAAATTACAATAATCACTTAACAAGTAGAGTATCATGATTAAACATTAGTTAATCCATAGTAAATTCATTAATCTAGTTATTGCCTTATCCTAGGGATGCTCAACCATGGGTGAACATGGAAGAGAGTGACTCGATGAGGTGTCCTTAGCCTCTCTAGGCCCAAAAGCAGCACCCTTTAGACTGAAAGGCAGTACCCATTTGGCCTCATGTGGTCCATGCCATTCATATGAGGTGGCCTACCTAGTGAGGATTCTAATTTTGTCGTTATCCGCTCATCTTGCCATCTTTCCCCATTTCCTCATGATTGGTCTCCTTATATTGCTATACCATGATAGGGGGGTGAGGTTACAAAGGAGTGTCTTGGTGACCTAACTCTCCTAGGCCCAAAGGCTTCTACTAAAAGGCAGTACCCCTTCGGCCTCCTTGGGACTACTTGGTCCCCCGTTATAGAACACATTGGTTCTCCCTTATAGGACACATTGTTCCTCCATTATAGGACACTTGATCCTCCATTATAAGACACTTGGTCCTCCATTATAGAACACTTAGGTTCTCCATTATAGGACACTTGGTCCTCCATTATAGAACACATAGGTTTCTCCGTTAGAGGAGGTGGCGTACCTAGGGAGTGCCCCACTACTATCCCCTTTTGTAATCCCCCTCCTTCTATCATGGTGCAAATACACACAGTAATTCAATCAACTTCAGATTTGCAAATAATCATATCAGCAGACATAATGAATTATGAGTGTGCTATCATACAAAATAGTAATATACATGAACCCTTGATCCTATGTAACAATGCATTATATCCTATGATTATTCCATCATAAATATATCAACTCATAATACAAACTGAATCTTTGTTTGCCAGCAGATCTCTTACCTTTATTTCCAATCGATCTGTTCTTCACACTTAGAAGATATCGTTAGTGTTGATCAAGTGGATAAGAATCTACTATCCATGCTTATTTAAAATATCATAATTACTTATAAAGCTTAATAATTGCTGCAATCATCATTATTGTATATTCGCATATAATTCACACATCTACACATACACACATTTACACATACACACATACATACATATACATATATATATTTAATTTTATTAATATATAAGTTCAGCACAAACCAGAATTACATTTCTCTGCTCATATCCTTATATTCTGAAGCATATCCATTCCCTTATTCTGATTTTTTTCCCTACATTATCTCTGCCATTCCCTTCTTTATAGGAATCGCTGCCCACTTAAGATGATCTCTCCCATCCAAAGGTAATTGCTGCCTTTCCTTTTTTATATCCCCCTAAATCGCTGCCTGCTTCCTTAATATGTATCACTGCTTATGAGAAAGGGGACACAGCCTTTGTGGATCGCTGCCACCTTTGGCATAACAACACATTATTGTTATATGAATATCATTGTTATTATAATAATTGTAATTAATAATTTGTATTAAATAATATTTATATTATAATTATAATGTTATCACATGATAATTATGATTATAATAATATTTATAATATTATATTATGATTAAATTGCTATTTTTTGTGAATACATAATTTGTCATTTATTTTATTTATTTGCATTTCAACACTTAGTTATTTTAATGTTCTATTTCGGGGACATGACACATACTAAAGTTGCTACATCCCAAATTTGAGGTTGCTTGGAGTAGATTTGAAGAAGGTATTGCCCAAGTAAGTTACAACAGAATTTTTAGATTATTTTGATTTGTTTTGAGTAAGTTATTATGAAAACTATTTCGGTGGCATCATGGTAGGGGCTTCAACAAGGAGCAAGTGAAGGAATCCCATTGCTATTAGAAAGACTCATAACAAAGAGGATCCATTAGTAGAGGAGAGAGCTACCATAACCATGGATGATGTGAGACAAGAGACTAATAAGATGAAGGATCAATTCTTGACTAGGATGAATACAAGAATAGATCTCATGGGCAAGGCTTGGACAAATAATTTTCCACCAAGGTTTTAAAGATTTGAAAACAATGGAGTCACATCACAAAGTTTGGGAAGAAAATGTGTCTTCTAAGGGACATGATACTTTTGGGTTTGATTTAAAGATGGATCATCACCAAAATCATTTTATGGCTAGGCATTTCACTCCAAAGATGGATATGTGGAAATTTGATGGTAAGGATCCAACCAATTGGCTTTGCCAAATGGAGCATCACATTGATTTTCATTATGTTCAATGTCAATAAAATGTTGCAATGGCATCATTATGCTTGGAACTAGACCAATTCATTTGGTATTGTTAGCTATGTGAAGAGACGAAAAAGAAGGGATATGTGGTCATATGGTCTATTTTCCAAGAGAAACTCACTACATATTATGTTAACAATCTTATGGATAGCTAATTTAGCCAACTTACCAAATTAAAGAAAATAGGTATGATCAAGGATTATCTTCATCAATTCCAAATTGTCTTTGAGAATGAAGAATGTTGCAGCGGAAAATTTGAAGGAATTATTCCTAGGGGTTAAGAGAATCACATCAAATATGAGGTACACATGTTCTGACCAAATTATATGCCTTGAGCAATGATTATGGCAGGGTAGGCGAAAGAAAAGTTTTTGGCTAATAGCAGGGAGGAATTCCCTAGCAATGGAGATTGTAGGACCCATACATCATTTCTTCAACCTATGAGATTGACACCTCAACAAATTGAAGAAAAAAGGGCAAAAGAGTTATGTTTCAACTTTGATGGAAAATATAGTGGAAATACATGTTTTGAGAAGAAATTGTTCTACATCGACGACACTTATGATGAAGAAAAAGGACGAAGAAGAGGCAATGGTGGTGGTAGAAAACAAAGAAGATGTCTAACAAACTATCTCTTGCTATTCTCTGTCAAGTATTAGCATCCCACAAACCCTTAAGATATTGAGTTCCCTAAAAAAATAGAAGATAATAGTATTGATTGACTCAAGGAGCACTCATAACTTCATTAATAGTAAGTTGGAAAAACAATTGAACTGTTTTGTCTACCCAACCCCAAAATTTTAGGTTATGGTTGTAAATGGAGGTTCAATTAGTTGTTCATGGAAATACCATAGTATTAAACACACTATGGGAGACTACATGCTTGACTATCCTATGTGTGCTATCCCCATGGTTGGAGCAAACATTATGTTGGGAATATTGTGGCCAATACTTTGGGAACAATTTAGATGAAGGCCCAAGAGTGTTGGAAATATTGTCATTGATGTCAAATGCACTTAGTATAGATTGTTGGCAAAGATATTGTCATTGATGTCAAAAGCGAAATTAAAGTTGTCATTAGTATTGAAGGAATTTGGTAATAGAAATATTGTCTTTGATGTGAAAGGAATAAGAGAAAAGGTTTGTAAGATTGAAAGAAAAAGGATAGCAAGCACTATATATTGGGGAGTGACACAAGCATCGGTAAATAGAAGCATGATTAAGGAGAGCTGCAACATGTTAATGAGCAGGCCTCATATAATAAGCAACATTGATCATCAGTAAAGGATGCGAGGATAAGTAGGTATTGTGGATCAGATTCATCAAATGTGAAAGAAGAAGCAACATCGGTGATCATAAGACATTAACGTTGATTTTCTGAAAATGAAGGACGTGTTTAAAGGCATAGAATCTTTGAGAATTTAGTTTCTAATATATACAACAGTAATATGTCGATCAAACATTCTGAAAGAAGCGATCATAAACAGATTGCTTGTTTACTCAAGCAATATCCTTAAACAAATGATAACAAATGTTAATGATCCAATACTGTTGTTGATATTTGAAAAATCGTGATTTAAAATACTGAAGTGATGGAGATGTGATTTTATTTCTCAAGTAACATGATCTAGTTCTTAAGAAAGAACGATTTGTTTTAAAGAAAATTCATTAAAGAGTAATCATGATAAAGGTGCGATTATTGAAGAAATGCATTTTTACAAATGCTAAGAATGGAAGTTTGCGACTTCAGAAAAGAAGCGCTTCATCACTAAATGGTGAGATCTCATCAAAGCAAATATTAAAGTCAAACAATGATTTATTAGATTTGAAAAAGCATCAAAGGACATGATTATTCAAGGAAATGATACGATGGGTTGAAAGATTTTCATGTTCAGATTCATAAGCCAAAATAACTAATCAAACAGGTACAAACTGGTTGTGCATTAAAGTTTGTGATTAAGACTTATATAAAGGGATGCGATTCTACAAAGAGACATCATCTTTTGAGTGATCCTGTTTAGAAGAGGCAAATCTCTAATGAGATGTCCTTCCATTAGAGGATGCAACATATGGAGAATATATATATAATTGATATTCAAAAACTGTGAGTGGTGTGTTGAGTGAAAATGAATATAATCTGAAGATCATAGTAAGAAGAATCCAGGAATGGAATTTATTGAATATGATTTTTGATTAAGGAAGGAAGAAGAATCAGTGTGCTGTGTGTGTGTGTGGAGATTAGATGATCTATCATATAAACACCAACGCAAATGTATGAAGGTAATATTGAAGTGAGATGTATCGAATGAATAACTTCTGAGTATAGAGAGAAAGAGCAGCACTATGAAGTGCAGATCAGATTTATTCTAAGAAAATAAGTGTGAATAAATGAATATCATTTGAGTGTGAGGTGTGAAGTTAAGGAGAAAACCATATAAACACCAGTAGATCTAAAGGCAATATATGCAGATATATGAAGTAGATTTGAGCAGAGTTGTGAAGCGTGATTAAGCAAAATTATGGAGTGTATTTGGGCAGACATATGAAACATATATAGGCAGATAATAAAGAGGAATCTAAGGAAAATTTCTGAATATGAAAGTGGAGAATGAGAACATAGAATCAAATCAGAAGATAAAATATTTTGTGTGAACACTAAAGAGAACCTACAAAGAAGAAGTTAGGTTGAGATAAAAGACAAATCTTTATAGCACATCCTAGAAGAAGATTTCAGCAGATTGAGAAGAGAATTGTGAAGAAAATTGAAGGCAATACAAGGGCAAGTTTAGTTCATATTTGGTGAACATCAGAATTGTCCATCACCTGTTGAAGAGGCAACATTGAAGGTGGAACATTATTCTTTCAGTTATCATCTTTGCTAAGTTGGTGCTTGGCAAGTGGGGTTTAGTATCTCCAGTAGGTTGGTGCCTACGAACTTTAGGGTTTAGTACTCCTTGTAGGTTGGTGCCTACTAAAACAGTTTAAGGGGTTGTTACTCCTTGTAGGTTTGTGCCTACTAAAATAGTTTAATGGGTTGGTGCTCCTTGTAGGTTGGTGCCTACTAAACTACAAAATTGGCGATTTAAGTAGGTTGGTGCCTACAATCTTTGTAATTTCATATAAAAACATAAAAGACAATTGTTGATGTCAACTTGATCATATTGTGTCTTAATTGCATAGTTGATACTGTGTTGAAGTTTAAAAGTTGATAAAGTTGAGAGGGTAAAAATTTGTTGATATATTGATTCACCCCCCCTTCCAGTATATCTTTGTGCTCTTCAAAGAGTTGTTCATGTGATTTCACTTAGAGGGTAAAACATTTGAGTTAAATGGGTTACAAGCAAAATTTCCGTAGATAGTAAGCTAAAATGAAATGGAAAGGATGATCAACAAGTAGGTAGATAGAGGTGTGGCTGAATTATTGTCACTGGAAGTGCAACAATCAAATATTCTACATTGCTAAATTCACAAGTTGTTTTGAAAGATGGGGCAAGAGGATGGCCTCCCAAAAGAGATCCTAAGCAGGCCATTCAATTAGTGCTAGGGTACCATCTACCATTCTTCACCTCTTTTTTGAAGGTACACCAAAAGGTTAGAGCAAAGGAGAAACACATTCAACACCAACAAGAGGTATTATCTAGCTGCAAGGAAAACAGCACAAATGCCACATGGGAAAATGAAGCTTTTGTGCAGAAGCATTGACAATTGATCAATGTCGAGGACAACACCTATAATGTGCATAGGGTTATGAGTAGTTGGCTTGTGGCTATGTTAACTCCTAATTAAGATATACGATCCTTATTATAGTCTTACTTAGGTAATTAAGTTGTCTTAGATGTTAAATTTAGGTATCTAAGTTGGCTTGGGTGGTGACCAAGGCATAAGTAGGGTATACATAGGAGCTAGCGGTTAGTTTATCATCGCAATATTGCAAATTGTGTTCCTACTGGAGATATTTGGAGGTTTTCCCCCTCGAAGTGGCTTATGATTCTCAAGTATTATCAAGTATTTGTAACATATATCCTATTATATTCTTCTCTTGTGCAAGTTATTTCATTACATTGGGGTGTGGTCGAGAAATGGCACAAGTAAGAGACAATTGGGAAAAATGGTATTTCTAAGTCATTCGTGATGGCAATTCCATCATGAGATGTTTTTGGAGGGATTGACATGCTACGGAGAAGGTTGTAAAAGCGTATCTCTAGGAATTCAACCACAATTGTGGTGAAGGGTCATTCATTGATAGGATTTTCTAAAAAACTTTAAGGTTGAAGGGCGATTCTCTTGAATCGAGTCGAGCACAGTAAGAATGTCATTGGACATTGAGTGTCAAGTGTTAGACATCTAGGATGTTATCATAAGTGTACCCTTGGAGGGTACAAAATAGCACTTGATTGTTGTTTTGTCTTGGGAGCTACACTCAGTTATATTGACCTTACCTAACTTAATATGACTCATTTGTGTTAGCTTTGATCACTCTAACAACAATTAGGTAGAGAACTTAAAATCCAAGATAAGTTGAGACAAATTTGATATAGAGTCTAAGTCAAGTGAAACCACTATTTAGCACCATTTCTGGTTTACTCAGTGGTAATAGCATCTGGTTACCCATTTTCTTTGGTGAGATGGAATGGTGAACATAAGGACACTTGAAGATGAGTTTCACATTTGCTACAGGACTTGCAAGCTTTTTGAATTTCGTATAGCAAACTACCTATCTAATGACAATACTTTATTGTATCTAAATTATTCATTAAAGGGTGAGTATAAGATATTATGTAATTCAATAAATTATTATGTTGTTCATAGGAGGTTGTAGCTGTATTGCAACCAATAGGTTAGATTAGGTCATTGACCCTTTTGTTTCAGCTGTTTGTCTGGTCAGAAATATAGGCATTGTCATAATGAGACATAACCCATGAATTAATTCTTATATCTATTCCTAAGCACTTATTAGTGTGAATTGCAAGCCTAACGATCCTTATGTATTAAGGAAAGAGTAGAACCATCAACAAGATAATTATATCATTGCAAAATGAGACTGATAGAGAAAGCATTTGAAGTTGATTTTGTAGATACTTCACCATACAACCTAATGTCAATCATATATCAGATAATTGTGGCTTTAACTGTAAGAACCCCTCTATAATCTCGCCAAAATCATGCATTTCTCTTCATACACATTTTCTCAAACACTTTGCATACTTCCTTAGATGAGGAGGTTTTCTTTTGCAATTTTGTTATATTCAAATTTGTTTCAGATTTGTGAAGGGTTTATTGCATAATATTGATGCCAAATGAATGATAAATAAAATGCAAGGTAACATATATTCATATGTTGGAAGGACAATATAAAATCTGAGCATAAAATCTTCTAATATAAATCTGAAAGCAAGTATTTGACAGTCTAGATCTGACCTCGCTAATTGTCTTGAAATATGTATACAATGGTTGACCAAATCTGATACAACATGATTGATAGGCTGCAAATAAGCTAAAAAAATTTCTGTCAAAAGAATCCTTTAAACGGCTCAGAAAATCCCTGATATTATGCCCTATGACTGCTCCAAAGATGTGCAAAATAAAATCATCCAGATCTGGTATTATCTGCAAAATAAAATTGCCCCGATGCCTGCAATATTCATCCCTGAAATGAGGCTGATATCCTTTGAATAATTTGACTAGGTTCCCAAACTATGCGCCTAACTATGGAGTCTATCCTCACATCCGAAATACAGTGATCTCATTCAATAACATGTTCAGAAAATAACCTTTTTATTTAACATTAACCCCACACTAAAACTTCACGCCTGGGGTCTTGATATGCCCAATAATAAACATAAACCCATCACCCAAAAATCAGCAATTTATCACAGTGACTAGCATAGAAATGGCCCAAATATATTCACCATTCATCCAAATCCTCAAACCATAATTTTAGAAATTTGTTTTCGAGGAAGACATCACAAATTTTCTGAAAATTATCTCTGTAGCAATTTATTCTTCAAGACTGCAATCCTCCATAAACTGATCAAATAAGCTCAAGTGCGAGTTTTAAAATGAATCCACCCAATATGCTGAATGGGTTTTCATCCAAACAACCGTCCTAGCCAAGGGTTTTCGTCCTAGGGCTCACTTGTAATCAGCTTAGATAGTTAATTAGCAAATAAAACAAATAAATAATGTTTTGTCGGGGATTTAGTCCTCGAGATTAGTTAGTACTTGGGAGATTAGTCCTCGGGATTAGTTAGTACTTGGTAGTTGCCAACGGTTGGTGTTCTCAACCGACGCCGGTTAACTATTTACATTGCCGAGTGGGTTGTATTCGGGGACTAGTGTTGATATGATGAATGTAATACTGCAAATATATGAATAAAGATCTGCATACTTTCATATGCAATTACTTTGTGAATGATTTCTATGTCCAATCTTATTCTGCAATCTAGTTTACTTTTGTAGTACATTGAAATACCCTTAGTGGAGTAATCATTTGGCGCCGTTGCTTGAGTGGACTAGGGAATCACTCATCATGGCAGCGTAATGGGTCGCCCGGCGGAAGAGCCTGTGGACACCAATGAAGAAAGGGAAGACCTGTTGACTGAATATCTGATAAATATGTGGAAAATTTTCCTGAGAGATCACGTACGAAGGGAATCCCGCAAGCGGGAGATCCCTGAGGAAGTTATCTGGGATAGACTGGAAGTGAACGACGAGGTGGATCACCTCCTTAATCATATGCCCAGATTGCTGGCCCGTCATTTCACCATCCTACAAGACCTTTGAGAGGAAGAGGGTCAGGAACGCCGAAGGCAACAAATATTGCAGTGTTACGAAGAAAGAACCAAACGAGAAGAGGAGGAACGAGACACCAGCCGGAGACGTACTCCCGGTAACCAACAATGATCACATGAACATCTTTTAATGCCCATACGACTGAACAAAGACAAGAACCGAGTACCAAGTGGGCACGGGACCCAAGAGGAGAAGGTTCGACGATCACTCAGACTGCAAGAGCAAGAAAACTGGCGACAAAGACTAAGGCAAGTTGGTAAAGAATTTGATGATGATCTAATTGAAATAAATCAGAGTATTAAAAGAACACATGAGAATTTGGAGAAATTAGACACATCCATTGGTAGAGCACATCAACGTTTGGTGGAAGGGAGGGACGGAGAGCCCTTTAGCACTCCGTATGCAGGAAGCTATAATATCTGTAAAAATGAAGATGAATTAAGTGAAGAACTTGATAGTAGCATCAAATGCCTTTAGGAGTTGTCCATATCGGATGACAACGAACGACTAACAAGTGGAAGATCTAAGCCCAATACCCCAAGGCGAAGGGAGTACCGAAGGGAACCCCAGGAGACTCAAGGTGTCGAGGACGTTGACGGAAGACGTGGGAGTGACTCGTACTTGGCCGAGAGTGCAAGTGACGCACTAGAACATAGCGGGGAAACCGGTCTAGTTGGGTCCAATACACAAGGAGGACAGCAGGGAAGGATGGTGACTCCTGAGCGTCAGAAGTTGCCAAAGTTTATGGGGAATGGGTCAGAAGATCCAGTATGGCATTGTAAAACATGTCAAACCATCTAGATAGGAAATGGACAGGACAATCCAGATCAGTGGCTGAAAGTATTTCCAGCAACACTCAAAGATAGTGCCATCAATTGGTACTCTGAATTGGACCAAGTAAACAAAGCTACATGGGGATTATTGAAGCAAGCATAACAAGATGAGTTCCAACTCTTGAGGGACGATAGCGAGATTGTAGCAGAAATTTATAATACCAAGCAAGGGAAGCACGAGAGTGTGCGAACCTACAACCGAAAATTGAAAGATTTGTTGGGGAAACTTGAGTCACAGCCAGCAGATGGCCTGAAAAAGAGGTGGTTTATTGAGGGACTGCTTCCCTTGCTTCGGAGGAAAATGAAGGTGGTACCTCCATCCTCATACACTGAAGCATATAATCGATGGACATCAAAAGCGAGAACAAGACATCCTCCGGAGGGAAGAAGAAAGATGACGAAGAAAGTACAGGGGAGAGTGAAGATGAATCAAAAACCGTACAAGATCTCCATCATGACATGTTGAGAATGATGAAAGAACTAAAGGCGGACAAAGAAGGGTCCAAGGATGCGAGCGAACTATGGTGTACCGAATGCAAGATAGAAGGTCATACAAAGGCGAACTGTCCGAAGAGAATGTTCTGTGACATTTGCCAAGTTATGGGACACTCCGTCAAGGAGTGCCCGTACAACTTAAAAACATAGAGTTCGCAAGTGTTCTTCACACAAGGAAAACAGTCAACCCCTTCGACCACACCGCCGAAACCCCAGAGCAACAGTGCATCCCCTGGTGGCTACCACAACAATTGGAGGAATAGTACGCCAAGAAGCAAAATTCAGTATGATAGAAAAGGTAGACCCATGATCCAGTGCGAGAAATGTAATGAATGGGGTCACTTTGCGAGTGACTGCCAAAGCGGTCAAGGTGCCAGGGGAAAGCTATGCAAATGGTGTGGTCTGGGCGATCATGAAGACACCGATTGCCCGAAGCAGAAAGGCATCAACATGCTGGAGGTAGAAAACAAAAAAGTTCTGGCAATTACAAGGGCGCAGTCGAAGAAGGCCAATTATCCAGACCCTCGTACGGAGAAAGAGAGACTCCAAGAAGCTAGGGCGGAAGTGGAAGAGGCAATGACGAATGAACGAAGAACTTCCAAAGCGGCTGGTACATTGTTGCAGTCAGAGTCTGAGAAGAACATAGTACGGCAGGTGCTTCACACAACCATACCAATCAAGGTAATGGATCTTCTGCAAACGATGCCTCAATTGAGGGTAGCACTCACAAACGTCATTGAAGACAATATTCAGAAGGGTTCGATGGAAGCCATGACAGAACTGACAGGAGAGGCCACGGATCCAATGCTACTCGCAGTAAGTATCCAGAGGAAGTAGACCATCGTACAGATGGAAATCCTAGGGATGAAACTCTCCAACACCATCATCAACAGAGGCTCTGGGGTGAACGTACTGCCAGAGGAGACATGGAAGTGCCTGGGTAAGCCAGCTCTTTGGCCCCCGACATTCCACTTGGTAGGAGTAGACCAGCATGGCATCAAACCTCTTGGTACATTAATGGCGTAGAAAGTTTTGATCGACACGCAACAGTTCTTGTTGAATTTTGTTGTTGTCTCACTGGAGGAAAAGGCATACGATGCACTGTTGGGACGAGGATGGTTGATTGCTGCCAAAGCAAACCACAATTGGAAGAGGAATACACTCTCGATTGATAGCCACGGGAAGTACACTATTGATTTGAAGAACCAGGTGGTCAGTGAAGAACTGGCGTCTTCGGGATCAGAGTCGGATGGAGGATCGGATGTTGATGAAGAAAGAAAGATAATGGAGCCGAATGAGGAAGGTGTACTGGAGATTGGATGTTGTTCAGAGGATGAGACCAGTTCACTAAACAGGTTATTTCACTGGCAGATGGAAGATTATGAAGTTTTCCACCCCGATTGCAACATGTTAGAAATCAGAGAAGGGGGAGAGGAAGAAGATAAGGGCTCGACCAATCAAACATTTCCACCAGAGTATGGCGAGTATAAGGAAGGTGTGGTAGAATTGGACGAGACGCCAGCACATAAGTTTGAACAAGACAAACTCATCAAGTACGAGGAATCGACACTAAAGAAGGTAAACCTCGATGAGCCAGAAAATCCTAAGGAGATTCTCGTCGATGATGATTGGGACCTCGTACTAAAGGCAGTGGCATTTAAAATCTTCATGGAATATAAGGATGCCTTCGCTTGGACGTACAAGGATCTGAAGGGCATACCACTGGAGCTGTGCATACATAGGATCCCTCTCGTATCGGGAGCACAACCCGTACGGAAGAGACCCTACAGGATGAATAAAAATTATGCCGCCAAGGTGCAAGAGGAAATTGAGAAGATGTTGGAAACATGCATCATTTTCAAAATGGTCAGCGAGTGGGTGTCACCAATGGTCATCTCCTTGAAGAAAGAAATAGAGCAGATCAGGATATGTGTCGACTTCCAGAGTTTGAATGCAGTGACTATCAAAGACCCGTTTCCTATCCCCTTCACCAACACAATCCTTGAAGAGGTTGTTGGGCATGAAATGTACTTGTTCTTGGACGGGTTCTTGGGATACAACCAAATCAGTATTGCTGAGGAAGATAAGTTGAAGACTACTTTCATAGTTGAGGACGGGGTGTACGCGTACAACTGGATGCCATTCGGGTTGTGTAACGCACCAGCCACGTTCCAGAGGATAATATTGCATATTTTTGACAGAATGTCAGTAGGCAACTTCAAAGCCTTCCTCGATGACTGGTCGATTTATAGCGACAAAGAAAAGCATTTGAAGGTCCTCAGAGAGTGCATGGAGAGGTGTAGAGCAGCCTGCCTCGCATTGAATCCTAGGAAATGCAGACTCATGGTGCCACAAGGAAAGTTATTGGGACATATTGTGTGCAAGGCTGGACTGAAAACCGACCTCGACAAGGTGAGAGTGATTGTACAGATGGAGGCTCTAGAGAACATCACCGGTGTAAAGTTCTTCCTCGAGCATGTAGGGTACTACCGGAGGTTTATCAAAATTTTTGCACAAGTGTCGTACCCTCTCGACCTACTGACGAGGAAGGGACAACCCTTCATATGGGTGGAAGAACAAGAGAAGGCATTCAATGAATTGAAGGACCGGTTGATTAGTTCACCCATACTGGCATACCCAGATTGGAACAAGGAGTTCCACGTACATGTGGATGCCTCCAATTTTTCCATTGGAGCGACATTGGCACAAGTGGGAGCACACGGGTTGGACCACCCAGTATTTTTTGCGACTCGGCTACTTTCCAGAGAAGAGAGAAACTATAACACTACCGAACGTGAAGCGCTAGGGATGGTTTACTCCATACAAAAAATCAGGCATTATTTGCTAGCCACGCCGTTCACCTTTTATGTGGATCATCAAGCCTTAATGTATTTGGTGAATAAGCCGATAATTCAAGGGAGAGTGAGCAGATGGCTCCTATTGCTCCAAGAGTTCACATTTACTATCATCGTACGGCCGGGGAAGAGCCATGTGATCGCCGACCAGTTGTCAAGGATCCGGTCGGGTGAACCTGCGGACGGGCAAGTGAACGAAGACTTTCCGGATGCACACCTGTTCCAGATTGTAGTACTCCCTTCATGGTATGAAAAGATTGAAGATTACTTGTCTACATCTACATTCCTAAAGGAAATGCCGCCACTCGAGAGAAGGAAGCTCGTATTGAAGAGTAAGACATTTCAGCTAATTAATGGCTTGCTGTACAAGATGGGGTCTGACTAGATCCTCCAAAGATGTGTCATAGAGGAGGAGATACCAGGCGTACTGAAAGGTCTAGCTAGTGGTCACATGGGCCCAGATGCTATGGCCAGAAAAATCCTCTTGGCAGGCCTATGGTGGCCGACGATGCACACGGACGCTCGAGAGTGGGTGTTAGGCTGTGACACCTGCCAGAGGGTAGGGAAACTGTTGAAGCGAGACTTTATGCCATTGTATTCATCCCAAACTCAAGAGTTGTTCGAACATTGGGGGTTGGATTTTATTGGGCCATTGAAGGTGAGTCAATTACATCGATGTCGATACATTGTGGTCACTATAGAATATCTGACGAAGTTGGCCTAGGCTTGAGCATTGCCAGATAACACAGTACAAAGTACGACACGATTCATTTACGAGCAGATAGTGACGAGGTACGGGATTCCGATCCAAATTATGAGTGATCGTGGAGGACACTTTGTAAACCATGTCATTCGACTGATGATGATGGAGTTCCGGATCTTCCACAACTTATCAAGTCCGTACTACCCGCGAGCCAACGGCCAAGCGGAGTCCACAAATAAGGTGTTAGTATCAATTATTCATAAGTCATGTGGTGTAGAGGAAGTTGATTGGAAGGAGAGACTATCGGTCGTCCTATGGGCGTACTGGACTACATACAAGGTGACAACAGGGAACACACCCTTTCAATTAATGTACGGTCAGGAAGCGGTGGTACCGATGGAATACATGGTACCCAAGGATAGTTGTGGAAAACCGACTAGGCAATATGGAAAGTCTAAAGGAACGGTTATACCAACTAAACAAATTGGACGAACGAAGGATAATGGCATAGTGGGCAACAAAGAATATGCAACGAAGAAAATACTAGCACGACAAACATCTCTGGCGAATGAATTTCCGGCCAGGATAGTTTTAAAATATAATGGCTGTAACGAAATCAAGCCGGGGAAGTTCAAAGTTCGTTGGCTAGGACTGTTTAAAATTCAAGAGGTATGTGACAATGGCTCTATAACGCTTGAAAACTTGGATGGATCACTGCTATCAGAGGCAATCAACGAATCAAAATTGAAGCTATATCAGGAAAGAAAAGAGGACACCATAGCCATTAATATGCTCGACTACGCTACTAAAGAAGATTAGCCTCTGTAGGAGGAGGCCCTGAGAGAGCAAGATTGGGGCTTGGGAGGCCCCAGGTACGCAACAAGAGTTTGGATGGAGTCAGGCATAGACCAGATTATCAAAGAAAGATTGGTAGAGAAGAGAGTAGAAGGGATTGTAGTGCCTTGGGTGCACAAGCACTTGACTAATGCAGTGTTCAAGACACCCGCGCTCTGGGGACGAATGGGTGGACACTGGATTTACGTTGCCCCGTATGAAGGCATTAAGAAGGGATAACTGGGAAAAGAGTTGGACAAGGAGGCCCAAAAGGAAAAGGAAGAACTAGCAGCCAAAGAACAAAGTGAGTGCCAACCTAAGGATACTGACGAAGAAGAGGATGAATGGGACGATGAACAATGGGAGGCCTACTTCGAGAAGACGACTCCTTGTTTGAAGACGGTGATAATGACGAACGACATGTTCGTGTCGCATGTGGATGGACACATAGAAGGTTTACTCAAGCAAATGAGAAGAGAGAGAAGGAAAGTGCCAAGGGTGAGGAGGATAGCAACAAAGGATGGACTTTGGAAAGTGATACCCAACCCAGCCGTGCCACCAACAGTGGAAGGAGAGGACGTTACATGGTACCAACGATACGGAGGGAGGTACGTCGATAGCAGTTTTAAAGGTACTGGTCTTGCTCCTTTGCTTGATAAGTGGTTTGATGTACAATACATGGGGACATGTTGTGAAGAATAGTGCTATAAGCGGCCCCCACATACATGTAAATGGCATTATGCGCCTGAGTTAAAGGTTAGGGAAGGTGAAGGAGTAAGAGGAATGAAAAGAAAAGATGAAAAAGAAGAGAGAGGGGATGAGAGAGATGGAAAAATTTGGAAAAAGCTAAAAAGGGAGGAGAGAGAAGATACAAAAAATCAAAAAATAAAGAAAAATAGAAGAAATGTTGAGGAGAAATTAAAAAATCTTACAATTGAGGAGAAAGAAAAAATACAAAGGGAAAAAAGAAAAGAAATAAAAAGGAAAGCATATTAAATGAAAGGGGAAATATTAAAAGAAGTGGAAAAATAAAGTGGATCATGAGAAGAAAAATTAAAGTGGAGAATATTAAAATATTAAATTTGGCAAAGGGCGTACAACCTAAGCCTAAAGAGAAGGCTCAATATAAACCGAATATCACATAATTGTTTACTACTCATAGAGCATTAATCAGATTGCAGGGAAAAATTCAAAGAGCAAAGAAGATCAGGCAAGAACAAAAAATCACACAAGGCAAGGAAGGGAAGGTCGTACGATTGAAGACCGTACAGACTTTCCATTTGAAGGGTGAAGGCTTGGAAAAGAAATCCGTACGACTAAGAGCATCAGTCGTACGAAGCAAGGATAAGAAGGATGTACGACTAGCAAGTAATAAAAAGTCCGTACGCATTGGAGATTTGAGACGCAGAAAGGACAAAGACCACAACCTCGTACGAAAGAGAACACACGCCGTACAATTGAGAAGGGTTGCCATATGGAAGGTCGTACACCACAAACAGAATAAAAATTCCGTATGCACAAGGGAGAGTGAAGCCATATGCGCAAGGGAGAAGAAGGCCGTACGCACAAGGGAGTGAAGCCGTACGCACAAGGGAGAAGAAGGCCATACGCATCAAAAAGGCCGTACCATTTGTTGAGTCTCTCAATACCCCAGTCGTACCAAAGATAAAGCATCAACTACACAAAGTCGTACTAGCCATCAAATTGAGCAATCAAGAAAAAGTCGTGCCACTTCTTGACTGGAGAAGGGAAGAGAAGGTCGTACTAGTACCAGCCGTACCGTTGAGCATGAAATCATGCCAAGTACGGGAAAAAAATTGCCGTACCAAAAGTAGACTGGGGTTTTAAAATAACCAGAAACGTCATTTTCAAGTAGTGCCATTCTCACAGGTGGAGAACAATGGATGCCAGCTCAAGTGCTAAAGGAAAGAAAATAATACTCAGACCCAAGGTGGCTGGAGGCAAGTCAGATAATGGAAGAACTGACAACGTGACTGCAGATTCACTGACATGGGAGAGTCTCATAGGCACAGTGTGCAAAACATGGTGGTAGGAGACTACACTAGACTATCCCATCAAGTGAGCACTAGCAGTAGCACAAGTTGATAAAGTAGCACAATGCCCTTTTTTCAATGCTAGGGATTATGAAGAGTATTTAAAAGACATTGTTGCAAACTATAATCAACACAATCATAGGAGCACAATCGAATATGAAGGATTTCCAGTCACTGTGGCCTTCTATCTGACAGATTTCAAGAGAGTTTTTGGCATACTTGTGTCTAGGCAGGTGGTTGCCAAACTGACTATGAAAATGACTACGCAACAAAAATAAATGATTATCAAAAGAATCTGCAGGCCTGATATCACAGCCAAGGAGAAGGAAACGATTTGGAGTAGAGGGGCTCGAGGATTGCGAAAACATATGTTGGTCAATGTTGATTGGAAATGTATTATGGACCTCATCAAGTGCAAGTTAACAGGTGCCAACCGAGCCTCAGATATAGCAACCTGGATGGTTGACTACATGTTCGGGTTGAGTGTGGGAAGGGTCCTACAACTGGGTGCTATATCTATCAGAAAGGATTGGGGAATTTTTGGAATGCAAACACAAGGCATTCTACATGACCCAACATCTCATAGCCCTATTCCTAGATGCCATCAACAATCAGGTGCCGGAGGGCAAACTGGGAAGATTATAGCCAGCAAAGGATTATGACTGTTCATGGCCAATAGTTTTCAAATGGACGACTCTGGATGCTGGAGGCATAGCAGAAGAGCCGAAGACAGGGAGGAGGAAGAGGAAACAAGCAAGTAGCGAAGATTATGAACAGTTAGCACTTTCCTCATCTGCCGCTAGTACCTCAACAGTCGGAGTCTACTCAGTAGATGTTAATCCCCGAGTGATGGCATCAGCTGAACAAGAGGCAGGGGAGGAGGTCATCGAAGGTGGCGCAGTTGAAGAGACACCAACAGTAGAACAACAGGAGTTGGTAGAAGGAAGTGTTGCACCAGTAGAGCAGCAATATGAGCTGGCTGAAGGAGAGGTAGCAACAGAAGGAGGGGTGGCGGAGGACACAACACCAGATAACACAATGGGTGAGACTGATGCATTGGCATCACCAGGAAGGACACTTCATGCAGAGGGTGTAGATGGATGGTTGAGGCAAAGGGGGACACCTATTCGAGAGGAAGACATCCCCATTCACTCGCTTGGTCTGATGGAGATGGAGATAGGGAGAGCGGTACACCAGCTGGGAGCACTCAGCCGATGGGGGAAACAGAGAGTACATAGCCAGTCGCCAAGCAACCAACAATGGAGGGGGGAGAGATGGCACAACAGGTGATACACATTTTGTTAGATGAGGAGCCTCATGTTACACCACAACGGTGGTACCTGCAGCCATGGGGAGTGATGGGGAATCCAGTGAATCTAGTGATAATGATGCATCAGAGGGGATTGTTGTGATAATCCCCAAGCCAGATCAAGAGGACCCAATAGGTACGATTGAGAGGTATATCCACAACCTTGAGCCTATTGCACTAGTCATCAAGGAAGTGTCAAATATTGCAAAGACACTGCACCGAAACTACTCGCCCATAGCTGAGCATGAGGCACGGCGGATCATCCAGTTTATGAACTGGAAGAGTGGTAGAGAGTTCAACAGTATATTCACAGGTGATTGGCTAGCAGGGAAGACACCGGAGATGATGGCTGCTTGGTTTCCGAAGAGGCCAACTTTGCATGGGAAAGACGATAAGCTGGTGGCACAGCTATTTGAAATGGAGACAACATACAGGACATTGTTTTTGGCATGCAGGGAGTATGAGATGCATTTGACCAAAATGACTAAGAAAGCAGAACAGGCCATCACCCTTTCCCGCAAAATCCAGGCCAAGGTAGAGTCCTTCGAGAAGCAATTGCAAGAGCTCACTTGCTTGTTGGAGGAAGAGAAACTGAAAGTGATTGCTTGGGATGTAGGCATATTGGATATGGAAAGGAGGATGAAAGCACTTGAGGAGGAGATGGCCTGACAGTTGGCAGAAAAGGATAAGGAAATGGAGAAGGTCAATAAAAACTTGGAGGCAGTGCACCTAGTGAAGACCACTTGAGAGAAAGATTTGAAGGCCACTCGCCACCTACAGCTGCGTATGGAGGAGGTGTATCGACTGCGGTAGCTGACCACTCCGGCCGCCACTTCATCGGTCCCCCAGCCACCAAGGACGTCCTCTCAACCCTCCTCCCACTGAAATTCTATGTATTAGTCTCCCAATTTTGTATTCGTCGTCTGGGAAGACGACTTTTTCTTTGGGGGGGGATGATGTAATCAACTTAGATAGTTAATTAGCAAATAAAACAAACAAACAATGTTTTGTCGGGGATTTAGTCCTCGAGATTAGTTAGTACTCGGGAGATTAGTCCTCGGGATTAGTTAGTACTTGGCAGTTGCCGAGTGGGTTGTATTTGGGAACTAGTGTTGATATGATGAATGTAATACTACAAATATATGAATAAAGACCTGAATACTTTCATATGCAATTACTTTGTGAACGATTTCTATGTCCAATGTTATTTTGCAATCTAGTTTACTTCTGTAGTACATTGAAATACCCTTAGTGGAGTAAACAACATTGAACCTGTAAACACAAGCTCTGCAAAATTCTTTGATAGAAAATATCAAAACCAAGATGTCCAAATGACTTGCTCTCATCTCTTTTTAAAGGTTTAGTTGGATCTTCTAGAAAGATCTGATTTAATCTCCTTAAAGCTTCTAGAAGAATCTTTTTATTTACTGAAGTGAGTTTATAATATTATTTTATTTTACCCACTTTAATTAAATTAATTAAAAATAAAGCTATGCTTCTGATTTAATTTATTTGGACAACTTTTTAAATAATTAATTTAATTTTATTCCCTTATAATGCATGATCGTAGCCTATGGAAATAAAATAGGCTAGATGGCTTTGGATGATGACTCAGAAAAAGGGGACATTAGAGTCCTTCCTTCCCAAAATTGCTTGCCCTTAAGCAATTGTAAATCTGGATGCTGTAGAATCTGTTCACCTTCCCACATAGCATCCTCAATAGGCAAATCCCTCCATCTAATCAAATACTCCTGGATCACCTTGTTTTTCAATCTACGCTCCCTCATATCTAAGATAGTGTCAGGCACCAAAACCAACTTGCCCTCCTCATCTAAAGGTGAAAGTTTTGGAGAAGATATGATGTGTTGCCTAAGTGCCCTATTGAGGCAAGATACATGAAATACATTATGAATTTTTCTATCTTCAAGCAATTCTTGCTCATACGCAACCTCTCCAACTCTCATGATCCTGTAGGGGCCATAGAACCGAGGCTTCAACTTTTTTGCACCACTCTTCTTCAATGTAGACTGTCTGTATGGCTATAGACACAAGAAAATCAAATCCCCAACCTCAAATGTCCTCTCAACCCTATGCTTATCAGCATATACCTTTTGTTGATTATGAGCATGGTGAAGATTCTCCTTAAGGCACTTGAGAATATATGACTATCTTGCATCAACTCTCTCGTCTTAGGAGCTCGACCGTCATCAAATGCCAAGTCTACAAAAACAGCGTCATACCCATTCAAGGCTCTTAATGGTGATATGCCTAACAACATGTGATAGGTGTTATTATAACAATGCTCTCCCAAATACAACCACCTGATCCAAGCCTTTTGTTGCCCCACAACATAATTGCATAAATACCCTTCCACCCATTTATTTATAATCTCTATCTGTCCATCTGTCTGTGGGTGGTAGTTAGGTAGTTAGTGTTCGGGGTCAACTCAGTACCAGCCAATTTGAATAGCTCATGCCAAAACACACCGAGAAACCTCCTATCCCGATTGTTGACAATGGTCCTCAGAAGCCATGAAGTCTATAACACCCCTAGTTCCATGGAGTTCCTTGCTCTGGGGATGTGGGGACGAGTTTCGGGGATATGGGGACCAAGGGCCTAAGTTTGGGGATGGCAGGGGGGACAGCGGGGGGGACGACGGAGGGATGGTGGCGGGGCGGCGGCATTGTAATACATATAGTACTTGAAAGTATAGTTATTAAAAGATATATAAGTTTAAGCTTTACATATGAAACTTTGGCAAACTAGTTTTAAGCATTTGAATTTTGAAGTGAACCTTAACTTGACGTCACTTCTCTTCTTGCTCTTCATCTTGCTCCTCCTCAACCCTCTTGCTCTTCATTTTCACTCCTTCACCTTACATTGGCAGCTTTCTCTCTCACACTCACACTATTAGCTTCTTGTTGATTTATTTTCTGTGAATTGAAATGAGGATAGGAGACAATTTTATAGAGTTTGTGGGGTTTGGGTGGGGCCCATAGGTCATTAGTGTTTGGCCTTGGGCACAATTTTTTTAAATTTTTTTAGAAAGATTTGTTTTTGGTCATTTGGTCGCAGGAGATGCTTGGGCGTCTTCAAGACAATCCAGAGACAACTAGGAGTCCCCTAGATGTCTTGAGGAGACCCCAACATCCTCGAAGTCCTAGCGATGTCTTGGAGATGGTGGTGTTGGTAGTGGGATGGTGGCGCTGGTGGTGGGACATCCCCCCCAAGTCCCCAAGTCTCCAAGACAATGACGTCTAAGAAATGTCATGTTTTTTTGGGGGGGATGCGTCCTCGTGGAACACTGATATTAACACCTCTCTGAAGAATAACTATGCAACCTAGGGTTTCCTATAATCAGCTAAAATAACAAAGAAATGTGCATACTTAGTCAATTTGTGAACAATCACATATATGCAATCTTTGCCTTGGACCTTTGGAAGATCTGTAATAAACTCCATAGATATACTCTCCCGCTTTTGCTCAGGAATAGACAATGGCTGAAGTAAACCTGCAGGAAAAGTATGCTCAGATTTGTTTTGTTGACAAGTCACACTCTAACATAACACAAGGCATCATCCTTGAGACCCTTCCATGAGAATCTCCCTCTAATCTTCCTGTAGGTTTTGAAGAACCATGGATGCCTCGCTAGAGGAGTATGATTAACAACCCTCAAAATCTTATCCTTCATCTTAGATTCAGATACCAAATATATATTGTCCTTATAATAGATCACATCATTAATCACCTTATACCTATCATCCTAAATCTTACCGTCCATGAGCTCACATGCAAATGTATTCTTGGAATACTCAACCAAAAGGTGAGCCTTCCAATCAGCTGAAATCTCTGACATAGAGCAAAGTGTGGGTTTCTTGGATAATGCATTTGCTACAACATTCTTCTTACCCTTAACATATTCAATATCAAAATCATATGCTTGAATCTTGCTCACCCACTTTTGTTGGCGCTCATTCAAATCCTTTTGCTCCAGAAAGTATCTCAAAATGTTGTGGTCCGTCCTCACCATAGATTTTTCACCCACCAAATATTGCCTAAATTTTGCCAACTCATGCATGATGGCAAACATCTCCTTATCATAGGTGGAATATAATCGCCCCACATCTCTCAACTTCGTACTCTCATAAGCTATTGGATGTCTATTCTGCATAAGCACGACACCTATCCCTTTGCCTAATGCATCACACTCTAGTACATATGGTTGAGAAAAATCTGGTAAGGTCAACACTGGACAAGTGCTCATTACCTCCTTAAGTCTATCAAATGAAGCCCGAACCTCATCCAACAATCTGAATGCCCCCTTCTTAGTGAGATCCATAAGAGGTGCTGCCAATTGAGAAAACCCCTTGACGAATCTCCTATATTAATTGCATAACCTGAGAAAACCCCTCAAATTTGAAACATTCCTCGCTATAAGCCAATCCAAAATGGCAAGTATCTTCTCCTAGTGCAGCTTCACTCCTCCAACACCAATCACATGTCCCAAATATAGAGTTTCTATCATTCCAAATTCACATTTGGAAGCCTTTGCAAACAAGGATTGTGTCTCCATAATGCCCAATACCTCGTCAATGTGCCTGAGGTGATCATTCCATGTCTTACTGTATATCAAAATATCATCAAAGAATACCAACACAAACTTTCGAAATTGTTGATTAAAGATGTGATTCATACATGATTGGAAAGTTGCAGGAGCATTAGTAAGACCAAAGGGCATAACCAAAAGCTCATAATGTCCATAGTAGCATTTGAATGTTGTATTATGTATATCCTCACGGACTCTGATTTGATGGTACCCTGAATGAAGATCAATTTTCAAAAAGTAAATTGCTCCATGTAACTCATCTAATAACTCATCTATCCTAGGTATAAGGTACCTATTTTTGATGGTCTTCTTATTCAAGGCATGGTAATCAATGCACATTCTCATCGTGCCATCCTTCCTTTTTACCAAGACCATTGAAGATGCAAAGGGACTAGAGCTAGGTCTAATGTGTCCCATATCCAAAAACTCCATCGTTTTTTCAATCTCCTCTTTGAATCTTTTGGGGTGATGATAAGTAGTAATAACGTGCTTGCAACACTCCTCTAACTCAATCGCATGCTCAAATCCATGATTAAGAGGTCTACTAGGTGGAATATCTCCAAACACCATACTGTGCTTATCCAAAACTGACTAGATGTCCACGTGATAATGCATGTCATCATTAGAAGAAGATTTGGAAGACAAAGCATTGGGCTGCCTAGGAAACCTCATCATGTCTAAACAACACCTCCATCCTTTTGGCTGTCACTACTCTTGGTGCACCATCTGCCAAAGCACTCATCACTATCTTCTTCTATAATGTCCCCTTTTTAGAGGAAGCACTTAAACCCGAATTTTGCATTTAAAGTGTTTCTCGAAGAGACATTAGAAAAGTTAAAGATCAATAAGTTTTAGCGATAACATCTAATAAGATCAATGATGATATAAATATTTCATTCTTGTCAAAGGTTTACTCATTTCTTCCTTATCACTCCTATGAATGATCCTTCTATTTTATATTTCATAAGTACATTTAGGTAGATATTAAACGTCTATCAAGATCCCAAAGAGGGTATTCTATCGTACCGTTTATCATCCTAGGGAATGAATAGAATCATTAATACTTAAGACTCAATAATTGCTGCAAGCATCATTATTGGATAATCGTAAATAGTATATTATATATATATATTTATCAATTACCGAAATATATTTATCAACATATGAATTATATATCCGAAGAACATCTTATATTTAATAGATTTATATATATATATATTAAACTTATGTCTCAAACGCCAACCTTTACTAAATTCTTAATCCAATCATTTATCATTTATTTATTCTTGATTAGTTTTCAATATAAATTGTAATTATTTATTTAATAACAAAAATCACTTACCTTCTGCCTTGATCGGTTTGCAGATACTTTACCTGTCTCTTTTTCTACCGATTCATGGAGTAAGATTTTCTAAATGATTTGTGTTTATGATATAATACTCTGTCCCTATCCTTCGCTGCCTCTCCGCTATGATTCTCCTTAATCGACCTGTAGGCTTAGGCCGTCCCTTTTGTCCTTCACCAACCGTCATGGGTGGATGCCGTCTTTCTGAAAGAACCCTTGTTTTAATATTGGAAGCAATAAATAATATATATACTACTCCTTAGCTAGCATATAGGACAATCCACGGGAGCAGCCTGTCAAGTGCTTTTCTTATATGCCTTTCATCTCCTTCCTGAGCCGTTTATTCTATGTTGAGCGTCAGATTTGATGATTGTTGAATCTCTTTAGGAGTTATGGGACCTGACGTAGATGGAAGAGACCTATCCTTGCAAGAACGTGGCCTTTTTGGTGTGTATCCCTGGACATTTTGAAGGATGCCAATTAATACCCAACCTCGAGCACTGTTGGTAATCTCCAATTGTAATCGCTGTTGGGGACGTGACTTTTCCCATGTCTTTAGATGGAGCCGATTCACCACCAAGGGTCGACTCTTTTGACCCAACCTTAGGAAATGCCGTCTATGAGCTTAAAGATTATGAGTTCGGTTGGAATATTTGTCTTTATTTTGATGATTATTTATTTCATAGTTTATATTCTTTCCTTTATTATGGTTGATGGAATGTTTATTAGTTTATTATATTTATATGATTTTCATGTATTATTATTATAGATTTATCATTGTAATATATGTTATTCCAGGAGATAATCATGTTAGATATAATTATGATATTATCTATAATGATTATTTATATTATAATTACTCATACTTATATATTGATATTTATTTTATTTGTTAATATTTTATTATTATAATATTTGTTAAATATAATTTATTTTATTTGTTTAATATTTATATTTTATTATAATAGCGTGTTGTACCCAAACCAAATTTTTGGCTTCATTAAGGCATTTTGCTTAAAAGAGTCTAAACCTTGTTATAATGATGTCAAAATACAATTTTTGGGCAAGTCAAGTATGGACTTTGGTCAATGTCATGTCGGTTGTTAGCAACAATTGGTCAGTACCTAGAGGTCAGAACTTGAACCTGGGACTCAAAGTAAGGCATGTGATGATGGAGAAGCGCTTCACGACAGAATTATACTCCTACAAGGTCATTTTAGTGGCCAGAATAGTATTTATAGAGGATGTAATAGTTGAAGATTTCAAGCAGAAAGCAAATCTGCGCCCTTGTAGCACAGGGGCGCCCTTCTTTTTGAAGGCCCAGATCTTGTTGCATGTGCTTGCAAATACATTCAATCTCTTCAAAATTAGTTTGGCTTTCCGATGAGCTATCAAGCGAGGTCACCCGAAGTGCAAAATTCTGGCAATTGACGTCAGAAGTTGAAGGTACGAGGAGGTTGTATGTCACAGAGGACTGTCAAGTTTCAGTTTCTGCGCCCCTGTAGGCCAGGGGCGCCCTTGGATTTGACCCCTTAGATGATTGAGTTTGCAGATGTTGTCTCCCAGAGATCTTTTCTAATCTAGCCTAGCTCCGCAATGCACCAGTTCGCGAGATGATTCGACATGTTGAGTGATCGTGGCAGAGGTTCTACCGGGCATGTAAAACAGAGGGTGGAAAAATGTAGAAATACACACCTGTACCTCTGTAGGCTAGGGGCGCCTAGTCTTTAGGCTTGCTAGATGGGGTTTTTAGCAATTACAGTCTTCACGAGACTTGTGCACAATTACTCCAGCTATCCAACAAGCCCAACCATTAGCCTTCGGGATTTGTCAAACGCTCGTATGTGAGAGGTCAGTGTAGAATGTTGAAGAAATCAGACAACCAGAAAAATGACTATGGGAAATACAATCCCCTTGGAAAAGACGCCCTTCTTTTTGAGGTCTTAGAAGCAGTTTTCTCGCTTTGTCACCTCCAAAGACATCTCTTGTAAGTTGTACTAGCTACGTAGAGAGACTGATGGTGCGCGAATTAGAGCACTCGAGCTTCTAGTGTCAGCGGTCAAATTATGGTGTCCGGATGAAAGTTACACTTTTGTAAAATTAGTGATTGCACCTTCACAGGCTAGGGGCGTCCTTGCTTTTGGGGTTACTAATGCAGCTTTCAGGTGCCTTGCATATAGTCGTTGGTTGCTAAATTCTTCCAGTCACGTAGTGAACCTGTCATCCAGTCAGCAGGGTTCATCATTCACCGGTAGCGGTAGTTTGAAGCGTTAGATGGCAAAACGGAGAAATGGCCAAGTCTGGAGACCTTGCATCAATTTAATCAAAGGTGCCTAATTTTTTTGAGGTGTCAAACGTTGATTTTAGCAGTTGCAGCTCCCATTAGATATTTCACCCTCGCTCTGCAAGCTTCGCAGTGGATATCTCAGATTGGTCACAGCCTCACTTAGTCATCTAGAAATCAGAGCTCAACAGGGGCAACCGTAACTTTGCAATCAACTATAAAATCGGAAGTTAGCGAAAAATCTCATAACTCTTGTAAATGGATGCCTAAAGGGTCAAACGAGGACTTTTCAAAATCACTGGATTTTGCTGAGTGCATCCAGATGCTGAGATTTTTGTTAACTTATTAAAATAATATTTAATTCAATATTTGCATGCAAAGCATTAAAATGGCAATTTTCTTCAATAATTAGATATTGGCGCCTCTTTAATGTTGAATTACAAATTTGCATGTAATGGTAATTGAATATTTTAATATTATTTTATCTCCAAGACTCCGAGTCAGTGGTAGTCGAATTGGAGGGGATCCAATCAAAAGACTTATTTTTAAATCAAGGTTTAAAGCTTGCAGTGGCGCCATAATGCTATGGTTTTCTCTTTATTCAACATGGTGTCCATTATTTCTCTCATACAGCTTGAGCAGAAGGCAAATTTCTTCTTGAGATTGGCGAATTTCATCAACAATCAATTTTCGAAGGCATCAAAAATATTCTTTTGCAGGTACAAGTCCAAACTCATCGGCAAACATCAAGACAAGATGGCGATTTTAGCAGAAGAAAAGCATTAAAAACTTCTATCTTCTGTCTTAAATTCTTCTATTTCTCGTCTTAATTTCTTTCGCATGTTTGAGAATTCAGCGACTTTTGACAAAACAAATCATTTGGGTTGGTTCAGCATAGCTTCCTCTACAAAACCCATGTGTTAGAATTTTTTCAGGAAAATTTACTCCAGAGCATCGATTCTCTAGGCTTTGATTTTCTCAACTGAAATTCCTTTGCATGGTGGAGTAGAAGTTGATATTTTTCAAATATGACATTCTGGATTGTCTTAGAATCATTTTCTGGACAAAACCCATATTTCAGATTTTCTCGGGAAAATTGCCCCTTGTAGCCCCTGCTGCCCCCATTTGCTTTTTTTAGAAAAGCTTTTGCATGTGAAGCTAAATGGCGTTTTTCCACAATTCTGATGTTGTGGGTTTGCTTAGAATCATTTTCTGCAAAAAACCCACGTCTCAGAATTTTTGGTGAAAATTGTCCTCCGACAGGGTATTTTTTGCCTCAACAGGCTATTTTTAGCTTTCCAGAGAAAGTTGTCAGAACATAGTCGAGTTCACAGTCAACAGGCGAGTTTTTCAGAATGCAATTCACGTAGACTGAATTCAAGACCAAATCGGTCTTAATTCATGATTTCATCAGAAAAGCTAACACCGATTTGTATCAAGCGCATTCGGATAGTTGATAAGCATAGTCACTCAAGTCCACATGGTTGCATGCCTTGTATAGCTGATAGCCTTCCAAGGCCAGTTTAGAGGGTTGATACTGTTGGAATTTTGTGTGTGCAGCGAGTTTGTTTGCATTTCTCACAACCAGAGGGTTTGCAGTCAAACTTCGTGGTTTCATCAGGCAACACTCTTCCAGAAAGAAAAACGTGAAAAACATGAGAAGCGTAAAGCTGCAGAAGAAATAGTGGCCATCACTTCAGTTACGGAGCCGCCAGAGTTACCAGTCAATGAAGTGCTAGTTTGAGTGTGCAAAAGATTTCCAAGATTGCTCAAGTTGCTGACAAGCAGTGAATTGATAGTTGAGACATGTGACGACCTCTAGATGGTGATGCAGTCAACAACCTCGTGGAGGGGTTACTTGCTCGAGATTACAAACAGCGAACTCTAGGTCCCACCTTTTAGGATAGACATCAGACACAGTAGTTAACTCGACGCTTCTTTCCAAGTTAACTCGTTGTTCCACATCTCATTGCATGTTTGTCTTAGAAACATCTATGCACAGTTGGAGTTTCATTTAGGGTTTTCGTTAACTGATGGTAGTGTTCCAGTTAACTTTGCTTTCAATAAGGACGTGCATGCTTGCACATTGTCCATTTAGATTAGATGTTTCAGTTAATTGATGGTAGCTTTCCAGTTAACTGTATAATTTGCTTTATTAGGGTTTAGCAATAAATCTTGCATGCATTGCAAGATTGTAGTTGACTCAAGGTGATTTTAGGGTTCCCTACACCTTTCGATGTCTATAAATAAGAGCTTTCAGCTCATTTGTAATTAACTTTTGCACGCGATAGTAATATATGCTGAGCCAGATTTGCCTATAATATTGCTATTCTGTATCTGTTCACTTTGGTTGGATGATCATTGTTTTTGTGTTCTTGTGATTATAAGCTTATTTCATATCTACACCTTGGAAAGGTGTCGTCACCTCCTTGGGAATTTAGAATTAAGGCTTATTGTTCGTTGTTATTGTGTTAATGAGCTTATTTCATGTCTACACCTCAGAAAGGTGCCGTCACCTCCTTGGGAATTCAGAGGTAGAGTTCATCGTCTGATGTTGTTGCCAATAACTTTTCTTTCAGCCTACGCCTCAGAAAGGTGTCGTCACCTCCTTGGAAATCCTGTCGTAGAAGTTATCGTATAAATCATTCCCGCTCCATTTCCTCATGCTCTGATTTCTTGAGGGGATTGGATAGTTTAAGTTAGTTAGTTTTGAGTTGCAGTTAAGTCCTACGAAACCAGAAAATCCTTGGCTGCAACGGCTGAAGTTTATTGCAAACCTTGTGCCTCTTTCAGCTGAGACAAAAAGATAGGAATTAGTTTAGTTTACTTTTTCAAGCATTTTGTCCGCACAACGAGGGAGCTTCCCCTCCTAATTTGAAGAGAACTCATCACGCAGTGTGCATAGCTGTCCGTACCAACTTGCACTCCAGAGGTGTTAGTTGTTACGCCAACATAGTATGTAAACTGCTAATATATTTTTGATATTCACTTAGATATTCATTTTATTTAATTATTAGTATTAATATTTCATAGTTGGGTGTTATAATTTTGGGAACATAACAGTCCTCCCTGCCCAAAATTGTCTGTCCTCAAACAATCTCAAACTCGAATTACTAATAATCCATTATGAAAGTCCTTATCATTGTTAAGTGCAAGCAATTATAAACACACATGGTGTAACTATGTTGGAAAGATGCAAACATTATATGCAAGTCATACACGTAGACACTCATGCTAGAAATGCATCAATCATATATGCTGAATACACATCAGACATAGAGGACATATTTCAGACATGTAGCAATCAACGACATACAATAGGTATACATACAATCACTCATGTTGAATACATACCATACATGGAGCAAATTATCATACCTTAAATAGTCACAAGGTATGCATATAAGATATTGTAAGTTACAATCACACAGTAATGAAGCATGAGAAAACATTGGAAGACACATAAGTCGCATTACAAAGCATATTCGAGCCATTATGAGGGCACTCATGTATGAAGAGTCTTGACAAACATGAATTAATAACGTATAAAGCTTTCATGAAATAATCATGCTAAATGCACACCAAATATATAGCAAACACATAGTCACTTGCAAGCTATGATACATACACTTAGGAAATACAAGGCACATTAATAAACTGTAATGTCCCCTCCAAAGTGAGACATCCATATTCAGTAGATTAGCCTATCATCATGACCCTCGTAGGCTAATGTAGAGGATTAGGGGGTCTTCTGAGGATGGTATCACTCTAGTGTTCAGTGTGGATCAACTTTGGCTTTCATTCAAGGCTTCCAGGACTTAGTTGGCTCAACTTACTATTTATAGTAAGTCGGACAAGGACAGAATGGGATCCTTACTATTTTTAGTAAGGCATGTGATCGGATGGACAATTATCAGATGAGTCCCCAGTTCAGATGGCGCGTTGAGAAATGACGAATTTAAGAAGTTATTAATGTTATTTGGCTCAAATAACATTAATTAATTAAAAGGTTATATTTTAATGTTATAACTTAATGTTATAACTTGAGGGTCAAAACGTCATTAAAATAGGGCCAAAAAAATGAATTAATTTTCAGCGCCAACTCCTAAGTCGAAGGAAATATTAAAAGATGCAAATAAATGATATTTTAATATTATTAAATTGCCTTTTTGGAGAAATTCGAATTTCTCATGAAGGTCTATATATTTTATTTGGGAGTTATTTTGGAGGTATTGGATTATGATTGTTGTTGATGAAGTTTTGTCTGACAGTGGAGGCCAAGGGTTTTCAATCTTCGTGCCATTGGAGAGCGATACTTCTTCAGTGTTTGCAGCCATTTGAAACAATGCAATATCTGTTGAATTTGGTATTCTAGAGGGCATCATTCAGATGTTCTATTGAGCAGATCGGAGAGACCAAGGGTTTTGATTTTTGTGTCAGAGATTCTCAAGTTTGAAAGTAGGTGATTGCAGATTGCTTTATTATAATAAAGATCAGATTTAAGAGAGAAGTACAGCTGAGTATTTTTCAGCTTTTTATTGCAGAAGGGGTCGGCTTCATGAAGAGGGGCGATTTTGGTTCTTGAAGTTTCAAAAAAAAAAAAAAAAATCACAAAAGGGGGCGCCCAGGGATAGGGATTGCAGCCATACATTCGGTGATAAAAAAGGAAGCCATTCGAAGGAGATCTGAACTTGTTTATGATTTTCTTTTTTGGCTGGAAGTGAAGAACAATAGTTGCATGTCATTTATTTATTTCGGGTATGCTTGTATTTGCACACAAAAAAGGACAAAAAAACCTTTATAAAACAACAAATACACAAAATAAAAAAAATCGGCATTGAAAACAAGGGCACGAAGTGTTATTACATTGGTATCAAAGCCAATATCCTGCCATCTTGGAGGGTTGAAGGCACATGAGAAGTCACCACAGATATTTCACTCGCAGTAAAGGGGAAACAGAGGAAGAGTGGCAGAGAGATAATCCGTTTGCAGAGGAACCATTGTTAGATATGGGTGACAAGTCAGAAGAGGGTCCACACCGAAATGAAAGAAGAGATGAGGATAGGGATGGTGACAGGGAAGTGAGATAGACTTTGAGGGATTTATGGGTTGGCCAGCAACAGGTAACAAGTGTATTGCAGCAGCTCACAGCTACGCTTCAGCAGTTAAATGCACCAAGGAGGCAACCCCAGGATCAGGATGATGATAGGAGTGTAGCGGGGTCACAGAGAGTACAGAGAACAACTTCCCGCACTGCTGACAGACCGACTCGACCCACTTTTTTGAGGGAAGAGCGAGCATAGGAGAATATTGAAGAGGTTGAGGAACCAACCTTTGCAGATGCATATATGGCTGCACATGATGAGTGGCGGCAACTGACACCTGAGGCTCGTGAGTTCATACACTTTGATCGATTTGTTCAAGCAAGGATGGACTATTATAGGGCTCGACAAGGGAATAGGCCTTGGAACCAGAATAGGGACTTGAAACATGCGGCCAACAAGATCGCCCTACCTTACTTTGATGGTAGCGGCAAGGTGACAACACAGTCTTGGATTCATCGGTTGGACACTTTCCTGACGCTTTGACCTATGTCTGAGGAAGAAGCAATCAAGTTCGCCACGTTACATTTAGAGGGAGCAACCCATGACTGGTGGTATCAAGGAATGGTTACATTGCAGCATGACCGTATCACCACCTACCAGGAGTTTGTGGATAGATTGGTTGATCACTTTGATAAAAAGGATCCATAAGTCTATTTGAAGGATTTGGCACAACTTCGACAGACTGGCAGCTTAGAGGGCTATATCAATGATTTACAGAAGTTGTCTGTAATGTTTACAAACATTTTGGAGAGGAGGTTTGTAGTGCTTTTCATAGAGGGGTTACTGGAGCCATTACGTGGGTGGGTTAAGGCTTTCGATCCACCAACACTACAGAAAGCAATGAAGAACACAAGGAGTATGGAACTTGTAGCCCCATCCAGCAAGTTTAGATCATCAAGCAAGTTTGGCTCAAAGGGCCCTTCTTCATTCAGAGATAATAAAACATTTCTCCAGAACAAAGAAAAATCTGATTTTAAGGGAGATCAAAAGGGAAAATCAGCAGCTCCATTTGATCGTGAAACATTAAATGATTTGCGGAAAAAGAACCTTTGTTTCTACTGCAAGGGACCATATGATGCAAACCATGATTGCCCCTTAAGGCCAAAGGGCAAAGCTAACCGTGCTATGTGGGCTTTTTATGAAGATTCAGAATCTGAAAATTCCGACCAGCAAGTTGGTCAAGAAGAATCAGATGATGAAAAGTTAGAAGAAAAGGAGGAAAAGGAAGGGGAAGTCCATCTACAGGAGGCATGGATTACTAGTATCCAGCAGGAAGGGTCTTTTAGAATGCGTGGTGTCCTAGCAGGTCAAAAGGTCATCACTCTTTTTGACATAGGTGCCACTCATAATTTTATTGATGCACGCTTTGTGGAGAAGCGTGGGATTATGACTGAGGAGTTTGAAGGTATAAGGGTGAAAGTGGCAGATGGATATACCCTTAAGTGCGAAAGAATGGTCAAAGATCTCCCAATGCGCCTTAATAACTATAACTTTAAGGCTGATTACTACGTGGTAAACATGGGAGACATAGATGTAGTTTTGGGGATGAGATGGCTCCATGCTATTGGAAAATTCACTCTTGATCTTCGTGAGATGGAGATGAGTTTTGAGGTAGAGGGAAAGACTCAGATACTAAAAGCCATCAAAGATAGCAGTTTTAGGATGTTGTCATTTAGGAGGATGGAGAGCCTCATGCGGCACAATATGGTAGATTGGGCAGTTGAATGTGTGCTAATGCCGACTCAAGAGAGGGAGCATAAAACAGAATATCATCCGGATATACAGGAGATCAGAATCAAACATGGGAAGGTTTTCAGCGACATCCCATTAGGTAGACCTCCTGATAGGGGTATTGAACATATTATAGAGCTAGAGGAGGGCGCTAGGCTCGTGATGATTACTCCATACAGGCATCTGAAACGTCTTAGGATGAGGTAGAAAAAACTATTAAAGAGTTGCTCGCCATGGGTCACATTCGGCCAAGCAAGTCACCATTTGCCTCCTCAGTGGTTTTAGTCAAGAAAAAAGATGGTACTCTTCGTATGTGCATCGACTACAGGGCTTTGAATAAGAGAACCATTAAAAACATATACCCCATTCCATGGATCGATGAGCTGATCGACGAGCTGCATGGTGCTTGTTTCTTTTCAAAAATTGATTTGAGGTCCGGTTATCACCAGATCAGGGTGCGTGAGCAGGATATAGAGAAAACGGCATTCAGATGCCATTGTGGGCACTTCGAGTTTGTGGTTATGCCATTTGGGCTAACCAATGCTCTAGCCACGTTCCAGGCCACAATGAACAGAATTTTCCAGCCACAGTTGAGGAAGTTTGTACTTGTATTCTTTGATGATATATTAGTGTATAGTAGAACGTGGGAGGAACACCTTGCTCACTTGGATGCAGTGTTGGGGATTTTGGATAGAGTCGTATGCAAAACAATCAAAGTGTGAGCTTGGCATGGCAAAATTATTATATTTGGGTCATATTATTAGTGCAGAGGGTGTGAGGATGGATCCAGATATGATCCGAGCTATCATCGATTGGCCCACTCTAGAGAATCTCACACAGTTGCACGGATTTTTGGGGTTGTGTGGTTTCTACCGCCGGTTTGTCAGCGGCTATTCGCGTCATGCAACGCCACTCATAGGCTTGATGAAGAAAGGTGCTTTCATTTGGACTCCGGAGGCACAAGAGTGCTTCATGAGATTCAAACAGATTATGACCACTTGTCCCGTTCTTGCTCTACCAGACTTCACGAAGCCATTTGAGCTTCAGTGTGACGCTTCGGGTGAGGGAATTGGTGCTGTGCTTATGTAGGAGAAGCACCCGATTGCATTTGAGAGCAGGAAGCTCAGGGGACCAGAGAGAGGGTATAGTATTTATGATAAAGAGATGTTGGCCATTATGCATGCTTTGGCCAAATTCAGACAATATCTCATTGGCAGTAAATTTTGTATAAAAATTGACCATAATAGTCTTAGACACTTTTTGGGGCAGCGAGATCTTAATGACCGCCAGCAGAAATGGGTCAGTAAGCTTCAGTCGTATGACTTTGACATTGCATACTTCAAAGGTACTCAAAATGGCGTCGTTGATGCTCTTTCTCGCAGACCACACTTGGACACTATGATTCAAATCTCAGAGGATTGGAGGCACCTGATTGTGGTAGAGTATGCCAAGGATACATGGGCATTTGGGATCATTGAGGGGTCAGTTCAGGACAGCAGATATGCAGTTGTCAATGAGCTCATAATTTATAAGGGTAGGATATATTTGACACTAGGGTCAGAGGTGAAGAGTATAATACTGAGGGCTTTCCATGATGTGCCTACTGCAAGACACCCAGGATACTTCAAAACTTATAGGTAGATCAGGGAGAGGTTTACATGGAAAGGACTCAAGGCCGATGTCCTTCAGTATGTTAGGGAGTGTCCAGTTTGTCAGCAGAACAAACAGGAGCACACTTACCCGGCAGGTCTATTACAGCCACTTCTGATTCCTGATAGGAAGTGGGAATGCCTGTCCATGGACTTTATTATGGGCTTGCCTAAAGCCCAGGGAAGAGATTGTATATATGTGGTTGTAGATCGGTTAACAAAATATGCCCACTTCTTTTCGATCATAGCTACATACATGGCTACACAGGTGGCAGAATTGTTCTTCCGAGAGGTTTTCAGACTTCATGGGTTGCCTCGGAACATAGTCAGTGACAAGGACAGCCGCTTCATGAGTCACTTTTGGTAGGAGGTGTTCAGACTTTGTGGGACCGAGTTAACGTCGAGTACCAACTATCACCCGTAGACAGACGGGCAGACAGAGATAGTTAATGAATGGGTGGAAGGTTATCTTAGAAATTACATAGCTGGGTAGCAGAAGGCATGGGTAAAGTGGATTTACCTCTGTGAGTTTTGTTATAATTCCACTTTCCACATGTCCATACAGATGACCCCTTTCATGGCGTTATACGGGTATGAAGCTCCTAGCTTCATCGACCTTCTGTTTAGTGATAGCAGAGTGCCTAGTGCAGGAGACTTGTTGCAGGAGAGTCAGGACATTATGAAGGCCCTCAAGGAGAATATCACTAAGGCACAAAATCAGCAAAAACAATATGCTGATCAAAGGAGGACCGAGAGATCATTCGAGGTGGGAGATATGGTCTATTTAATGTTGCAGCCGTACTGACAGTCTACAGTCAGGAAAAGTGGTGCCGAAAAGTTGAAACCACGCTACTATGGGCCTTTTTGGATTATCAGGCGAGTGGGTGAAGTAGTATATGAGTTAGAACTCTGAGTAGATAGCCGAGTTCACAATGTCTTTCATGTATCACGGCTCAAGAAGGCGTTGGGACATCATGTGACTCCATCAACAGTGTTGCCACCCTTGGATGATGAGGGGAAATTGATTCTTGAGCCAGAGGCTATCTTGGATTTTCGAGAGAGGCGGGTACGGAAACAGACTATCACAAAATATTTGGTCAAATGGAAGGATTTGCCAGTTGAGGATGCCACCTGGGAAGGTGAGCAGATCTTACAGCACCCAGCATTGAGATTGCTTGTGGGCAAGCAATTTCAAGGAGGGAGGACTGTAATGTCCCCTCCAAAGTGAGACATCCATATTCAGTAGATTAGCCTATCATCATGACCCTCGTAGGCTAATGAAGAGGATTAGGGGGTCTTCTGAGGATGGTATCACTCCAGTGTTCAGTGTGGATCAACTTTGGCTTTCATTCAAGGCTTCCAGGACTCAGTTGGCTCAACTTACTATTTATAGTAAGTCGGACAGGGACAAAATGGGATCCTTACTATTTTTAGTAAGGCATGTGATCGGATGGAGAATTATCATATGAGTCCCCAATTCAGATGGCGTGTTGAGAAATGATGAATTTAAGAAGTTATTAATGTTATTTGGCTCAAATAACATTAATTAATTAAAAGGTTATATTTTAATGTTATAACTTAATGTTATAACTTGAGGGTCAAAATGTCATTAAAAGGGGGCCAAATAAATGAATTAATTTTTAGCGCCAACTCCTAAGTCGAAGGAAATATTAAAAGATGCAAATAAATGATATTTTAATATTATTAAATTGCCTTTTTGGAGAAATTCGAATTTCTCGTGAAGGTCTATATATTTTATTTGGGAGTTATTTTGGAGATATTTGATTATGATTGTTGTTGATGAAGTTTTGTCTGAGAGGAGGCCAAGGGTTTTCAATCTTCATGCCATTGGAGAATGATACTTCTTCAGTGTTTGCAGCCATTTGAAACAATGCAATATCTGTTGAATTTGGTATTCTGGAGGGCATCATTCAGATGTTGTATTGAGCAAATCGGAGAGACCAAGGGTTTTGATTTTTGTGTCAGAGATTCTCATGTTTGAAAGTAGGTGATTGCAGATTGCTTTATTATAATAAAGATCAGATTTAAGAGAGAAGTACGGCTGAGTATTTCTCAGCTTTTTATTGCAGCAGGGGTCGGCCTCATGAAGAGGGGTGATTTTGGTTCTTGAAGTTTCAAAAAAATAAATAAAAATCACAAAAGGGGGCGCCCAGGCATAGGGATTGCAGCCATACATTCGGTGATAAAAAAGGCAGCCATTCGAAGGAGATCTAAACCTGTTTATGATTTGCTTTTTTGGCTGGAAGTGAAGAACAACAGTTGCATGTCATTTATTTATTTCAGGTATGCTTGTATTTGCACACAAAAAAAAACAAAAAAACCTTTACAAAACAACAAATACACAAAATAAAAAAAATCGGCATTGAAAACAAAGGGCTCGAAGTGTTATTACATATTCTCAAGGTATGTAAATACACTCGAAGAAGTATGCATGTTCAATCAGAAGTATACACTCAAAAACATAACAGAAATATACACATGCAGTAAACATGCTAAAGCACATTGGGCATAAAGCACGCATGTAAGACATGAGGCACACTCATAAGATATGAATCATACACTCGAATACATAAGGCATGAAGTTTTCATGAAGTATATACTTGGATATATGAGGCATGTGTCAACTGCAAGTACGCATGAGAATGGAGTAGACATGCTGAAAATACACCAATCATGAAAGACACATCAGGAAGTCATCCACAAAGTAGTCATGTTGAATGCATACAAGATACAAAGCATGGAGCAAACATGAATACATGTATAGGGCATAATCACAGATTACACATGAAGCATACAAATACACGAAATACACTTATAAATACATGGAGTAAGACACACAATGTAAGACAAATACACAGAGAAGCATCAAGCAAGAAATTACACACAAGGCATGTAAATCATGTAATTATACTTAGGGAAAGAAATACACTTGAAGTACATACGTAGAGCACATAAACCCAGATAAGGTATGCAAGGCATAAATATTCATAAGGTAGGCAGCAATATAAATACACTCAAACAGGAAGCATACATGTAAGGTACACAACAATACGCAAAGTAATTGCAAATAATAGGAAGCAAGTATACTTCAAGAATAAGAATACTGAAATCAAGAACTTTATTTCTTAAACAATATCGCCTTTTTCAAATCTAGTACAAGTCATAGTGTATGCACTCAAATATAAATATAAGGTCATAGATACAGTCCATTCAATTTGTAATTTTTAAGCAAATCAAATAGATACTAAAACACTCCCAAGTTATTATCCTTTGATCATCGAATTCATAGGCGAGGCAAGAGAGGCCCATGCACTAGGATGCCCTTATAGCACTCCCTTCCCAACCCAAGAGCGGCTAAACAACCCCCTTGGCCCCCAATGGCAGACCTCAACCATGCAATGAGGGTGGTCTACCTCGAAGGGACCCTAGTATCTGCTATCCCCCATGCACTTCCAACTCTCCTCCCTAATGAATTGATTAAGAAAGAATGATAATTTGGTAGTGGTTGACATATTCTAATCATGCAATGCTATAATGTTATTTAATATATTCTATGGATTCTACCATAAACTTACTACTCATCAAATCTGCCATTACTTATCTATATGTACCCTACCATATATTTCCTATTATACGTGCTGTCATGAATGCACTCTATCCTTATTTATTTAACATGCATTGTTGGGGCATTCTATCATTATTTATAGGAATATACAAATACAAATACAAATATAATCATAGAATATACACTTGAATACAATTGCAGAGTCATCGAGTATACATGCAAAATACAAATACAATCATAGAGTATTGTGATATAGGGGGATTCGCTACTCACGAGTTCTCTACACTCAGAGATCCTCACGGGGTGAACTGCCCTATATTACCTCAATAGAACAGCGTGGAAGTTTCAGATTCCAGAGAGGCGAGGATCCGCAGGAGGTTTTGGACCACGGGTGTGAAGCTCTCGGCAGGGCGATGCTTGTGCTTGCTCTGGGGGAACTGATAAGCCTTGGCTGGCGTCGTAATATAGACAGAGGAAGAGTGAGTTATCACAAGAAAAGCGCTTAATCTTTCCGCTTCTACTCCGAGAGATGCAAAGCCCATAGAATCTGATGGAAATGAGAGAAGTGATAGAGGCTGAGGATTCAAAATAAATGATGAAATGATAAGAGATAAGGAGACAGGAAAGAAATACTTACAACCGTGCAGATGATGAAGCTTCCAGCTCGTGAATGTCTTCAATACCTGCACACAAGAGGGAGAGAGAAATGGTTGGGTGGTTGTATAGGGGTCTGCCTCAGTCAGACCTCATTTTGGTGTTCCCACTTCCACAGACAGCCAGATAGATAGAGAGAAAAGAGCACTTAAAACACTACAAAACAGTGTTATGCTACTCAACCAAATGATAGAGGAGAGGAGAGGGAAGCTTACCACCTCCACCAAGAGCACTCAAGGCTGCTTGGGGGAGAAGATGAGAGGAACTCAAGCCTCTGCTGCGATGGTGTGGTCCCAAACTTGCTCTACCAACGTGATGGAGTGTTGATGTTGTTGCTATGAAGTGTAAAGTGTTTTGCTAGAATGCTTAAAGCTTTCCATAGTGAGCTCAATGCTTGGAAGAGGATGTGAAGCTTGTGGATGAAGTCCAGAAGTGGTGAAGAGATCTTCCAACCTTTCTTCTTCTAACCCCCAAATGCAAGTCCAAGGATTGAATATGAAGGAATGAGGAAGAAAACGGCCATATTCGGGTCGATCGTCCGAGGAGGGCGTTGCAAATCAACCCCCAATGGGAAGTGTAATGCCTCTATAGGCTCTAGATGTGGGAATATGTCAGGGACGTAAGCGTGTTGCGTGGGCGTCCTCGACAGAAACGCCTCCACCGATGCTCAAAACAGGCGCCAAGTGTGATGCAAGCAGCGGACTTAGGTGGAATTAAGCCTCCAAACTTGGTTTTCTAAGGTGGAGAAAGGAAAAAAGGAATTGCACATAGGGTGGAAATTCGCTCTTATACAAATATACACTCAAATACAAACACAATCACAAGTCATAGAGTATATACTTGAATATATAAATACACTCAAATGAAATATACCGTTAGACAATTGGGAAGGGGGATTCGATGTATCCCATACTACACCGTGGACCCATCGACTATCCCAAGGTCATCAAGTATATACATGAGTACAAAGCAGACACTCGAATACACGTAATACACAAGTATTCACACGAATATATGTTACAAAGCATACATATAAGTCACAAAGTAAACCTTGAATACACTGGAATACTCATAAATTAGCTCAAAGCATATACTTGAATTGACTCAAACAACACCTTGCTGAAGTTATCGGTCACCTCGATCATAGGTATGGTCGAATAGGATGGCTGCATTGGGGTGCCCATAGAGGTGTTCCTTCCAAGCCCAAGAGCAGCTATGCAGGCCCTCTTGGCCCAACAATGGCAGACACACAGTCATCCATGTGGGTGGGCTACTTGGAAGGGCCTCTAGCACCTGCTATCCCTTTTGCACCTCCTATTTCCCCATTTCCTACTATGATGGAGAGTTTCTCAAGTTGATCCAACCATGCGATAGTTTGGGGGAAGGATTTCCATAGGAGGCCTATAGATACACTCTCTAAGCCCAAGAGCGGATACACGAGCCCTCTTGGCCCAACGATGGTAGACTGCAATCATCCATGTGGGTGGGCTACTTAGATGAGAAATCTAGCACCTGCTCAACCTATTGGTTCCATCCCTCAACCAACTACATGGTTGTTTGATGATACAAACAATTGCATCTAAGGATTATCATACCAACAAGTCACCCACAATTACCCCATGCCATGGGAATTCATGAATTTATCCAGTTATTAAGAGTTCAATGCAAGTAATCTATTTACTGTATGAATGTATATGCAACAGTTCTTATGATATTTAATGTTTATATTTATATAGTTATATTAATATCTTTATCAATATCAAATTTTAATATACTCATCAATTACCAATTCCTTGCATTCATAACAAATATTATTTTCTAATTATATAAAGGTATTTATAATTGCTGATTTAGAGCTATGAAAGCACTCACCTAATACTTACCACTTTGCTTTGCA
>VDFB02068164.1:0-18112 GCA_007258455.2 Sequoia sempervirens | reverse complement strand
AATCTTGATTGGATGACGATATGGATTGAACAATGTCAACAATCTGGTCACACATTAACATGGGAAGGTGTGGCTTCATTGGTTAAAGAAGCTCATCGTAATGGAAATTCCAATGTTACACAAAGGGAAATTCATTTAGCATATGGTTTAAGAATGCATGAGGTACATATAAATATATTAATCACCCATATGATTTAATTATTTTTAATTATATTGATGTATATATATGTTGAGATTTTTTTTCTTTGCATACATTTGGCCAAGAATAAATATATGTTTATCAACTGATGATATTGCAATAATTTTTACATGTTTGACATATTGCAGGTGAAACACCACAAGGCTATGTGGTGCAATGGTCGTAAATTTTGAATCAAAAATCTGGATGAAATGAAGAAACTTGTGATTGGGATGGCTACAATAAAGTCTTTCAGGTGACTAATGTTTCATTTAGAAATGACATACATCCAAAAGTCTCAGAAAATTGATACTATGGGGTTTTGGATGATATACTTGAGTGTGACTTTAAGTCCTTCAGATTAATTATGTTCATCATCCTATGGTACAGGCTACAATTGAATGAAAATAATCTTGAGACAACTATTATTGAACATGATAATGGATTTACCATGGTTAATACAAGGTTGATCAAGCGAGCTGGAAATGAGCCCTATGTTCTTCAAAATAATGTAGCCGAGGTATTTTACTAAGAGGTTCCAGGTAAACCGAGTTGGTCATTTGTTGTTAGACATGATCCAAGAGGAAGGCTAGTAAAGTATAATGTGGTGGAAGAAGAAGATACTGAAGAACTAGAAAATGATGTAGATGATGATCATGATCAATAATTAGTTGATGATGTGCCTGGCGAAGATGTTGAAGAAGAGGAACTAGATCATGATGATGTAGGAGTTAATGTTCATGAAGATGATATTCATGTGGATGATGACATTATTGAAATTGATATCAATGACGATGATGATGATATGACCAATCCTTACAATGTCGAATATGGATCAGATGATACAGACAAAGAGTTGAATGAAGAAGAAGATTAATGACATTGAAATGTATGAGTTATGCAATTATATTATCTATTTGATATTAATTTCTTGATAGAATTATATTTGAATTATATGGTTATATAATTAATTCATGATGTCTTTAATTTATATGCCATTACATAATTAATTCATGATGTACTTTTTAATGTTTAATTTTATTTCAGGATGTTACAACTATTGTAGCTCTTCTAGAAATTTCCATATGATCATAATGAATAAAGTTTTGGGAAATTTCATGAAAGATGACACATTGATCGTAGTAGTGAAATAATTGCAAAGTCGTTTAGATTTTTTAGACCAATCACCCTTTGCAATATCATTTTTAGGATCATCTCCAATTTGATTACTAGGAAACATAAGGTAGGATTTGATTGGCTTATCTTGGAGGAACATTGTGGCTTTGTGTAATGTGAGCAAATTTTGGATGGGTTAGTGGTGCAGTAGCACCTACACCTCATATTCTATGCTTAATCATGTGATGATAACTAGGGAGGTCAATAGGTTGGTTTAGGCATTTCAAGAATGTTTTATTGTGAATAAGGTTAGTCAAGACCATTAGTCATGTTCTAGGTGAAGTTTTGAGTTATGAGTTTGAGTCTTGCACTAAAGAGTTTTGTAGCCTTTTTAAGGAAAATTAGAGAATTTACATGTAAAAGGGTGCAAGGTTAGTGTCATGTCAATAATAAGGCTATTATCAAGCCACTAGCATGGTCTTAGAGGTGTCCTAGGAGTTTCAATACATTTGAAAGGTCAAAAAATTAAAACATTTCAATAGTGATGTTAACAACCTTGAAATTAGTGTGTTTTATGTTTCATGTTATCATAAGAGATTAAAAAGTCAGTTGTAGAGGTGGTTGTTCGGTATAAAGGCATTTAAAAGGCATAAAGTGATCATTGTAAAGGTTGTTGATGGTTGAGGATTTAAAATACAAGTTCTTGACATTCAAAAATCTGTGTTTTTCTTCAAAATTTCTATATTTTTCTTGTTTTGCAGCACTGTACGGTCACATACAACCATATTTTGATGTGAAATCAATTCCATGTCGTGAAGATACATGTTATATTTGATTTGAATATTATTTGAGGGCTTAAGGTGTTGATTTGAGTTAGAAAGCTTCATTTCTTTGCATACAACCCAGTTACCTTATTTTTGAGGGTTTTGTAGTCCAAACATGATATAAAGGGGCTCTTACACTTTTTGTGATTATTGTAGCTTGTGTAAGAGGCCCCATACTATTGTAATTTTAGGATGCATGAATAGGGCATAGGATGAAAAATAAAGAAGGTATAACTGTTGTCCTCAAGAGTTTTGTGAAGAAAAGCATGTGAAATGAGAGGTTCAAGCCTAGGTTTCAACAAAATATGTATGGGAGATCTGATTTTATGAATTTTTATCCATGTGCAAACCTAATGGGTTGTGTGAGTTTTTTTGAGGTCTGGGAGGTTGTGGAAGCAGGAGATTCAATAAACCCTCATGATTTTGGCCTAAAACAAGAGTTTTTGGGTTTGGCAAGAATTTGGTTGTACAAGTGGATAATTTTTGTGGATTTGGAGATTTTGAGGCATAAAAATTACTTCCCCAAGGTTTCATGGGCATATGAAAATTTTAAAGGCTAGTTGCTTTGTAAAATAGGGCTAATCAACCTAATCAACACAACCTAGAAAGGGTGATTTTGGTGATTTGGACGAAAGGAATTGTAATTTCCCTTGAATTATGTTTAATAAATACAAAATGGGTGTCTAAAACCATCAAGGTTTTGTCTAGTGTTTTGGGAAAAAACTAGGTTTGCACTGTTACAAGGATTCAAGGAGTCAAAGTGTGAAATATGACTTCTGTTGTTTGTCAGGCTTTGAGAGTTGTTTGGATTGTTTAAATTTTTCATTCTAAACTTGTTGGAATCCTCTTAAAATCAGGTTGATAGGTTGGTTGAGTTGAGCTTCCCAGGTCTACATCAGGTAGTTGCTATTGCTAAGGTGGATCACTCCTTTCTGCGAAGGCCATACACTTATGATTGGGTCAAGTGTTCTTTTCTTTAGAAAATTCCTATTGAATTTTTGATAGGTTATGATTTGATTAGATGGGTTATGAAGCACTTATTTCAATTAATTTATGTCTATTTTATTTTGTAATTTATTAAATTCAAACACATCCAAAATTATGTCCCTTGCTTTAATTGATTATTACGTTATTTAATTATCAACTCAAATGACACCTCCAATTTAACTATATCTAATTGAATTTATCTAAAGTTTTGAACATTTTTAGATCAAATTTAGTAATTAACTCAAACAACTTTTCCAATTAACTATATGTTATTTTTATTTTAACTAAAAGTACCGAAGTTACAACATACAAATTAAATGATATTTATGATTGTAAAATTTATGATTAAATATATCTCTTAGAATCCTTTTTGTCCCAATTTGAAAATAATTCTATATTATAGAATACATTTTTTTAAATTTTAAGATGAAAATAGCAAGGAAAAATCAAACAAATATCTTTATGAAAGAAGTATATTGGCATGAAATTGAATATGATTTGTATTCCAATGTAAAAACTATAGAGAATGGAAACAATTATTTCAACACATAAACTATTATGTAGTAATCAATTAAAATGAAAAAGCTTACTCTATATTAGTTAGGATACACAACTAAGAAAATGATCTAAATAGTCTAATAATTTGACCATTAGCATATAACAATTTCTATAGAGTTGTAGATCTCTTCCATTTCAAAAAAAACAAAATAATATTAGGTAGATAATCAAACATGTTTCATTTGTACAGTGACTTATTTATCCTAGAGGAACTAAGTATATAGTATACAAATAAAACCAACAAACCCACAACTACCCCTATTTTGAAGGAGTTTAGTTTTCTCCCCTTCTTGATCTCCCTAATATTGTCTAATTATTTTAAAGAGACCAAGGGTCATAACACAACTTTATTCAACCCACTAAATAGCTTGGTTAATGAAACTTGAAAAAAGAAACTAAACAATTGCTACATTTGGCATTTCATGTGGAATGAAGAGTGGTGACAATAATCTACTTATAGTTTAATAAAACACTATTTTTAGAAGGCTTGACATTAGAAAGATAAGTGTTAATTTTAGATATTTTACATGAGTTTCCTAGGGCCACCCATTTGTTATAAATTGCCTATGGCACTAAAATTTCCCACTTTTGAAGCATGTGATCATATCTTTGGTTATTTCATTCCCAAAAAAATAGCGTTTCCTCATGTTGACCCCGCATAGTGACATGTGAATGGGGCCAATGTTGAATTTTTTTCAATTTGTGCTTGTATGGAGTGAAACTTGACATGGTTAGCCTAGATGCATGCGTTGACGATATGGGAGGGTTTTGAGACTCAAACATGATGTCATGCTATATAAAGGCAACTCATCCTTCCTAATAATACAAGTTTCCTTATTCTTCGTCTCTTTCATATATTGTTCCTAATTATCAAATGGTGGTAAGTGATTATTCCATTATATATCATTGTATAATTAATTTTTTCTATAGTAATTTATAATTTTTTATTATAGTATGTGGAGCTCCAAAAAGTTAGAGAGGAGTTCAAGTTAGTAGGTTCAAAATAAAAAATCATCACTTGTCTCTCTATGTATTTTGCATTACTAACATGTGACATTGTATGCATACATTGCTTTCTTGTATATATTATAGTTTTACCAACATATATTATTGTATGCTTGCATGGCTTCTTAGTTAATATGTGGGGAGATAGAGATATATGGGGAGAGAAAGAGAGAGAGATAGAGATATATGGGAAGAGAAAGAGAGATGGAGATATATGGGAAGAGAAAGGAAGAGTGGTGGAGATAGAGAGTCGATTGATAGGGGGATAGGGAGGGAGAGATGGTGAGAGATAGAGAGGGGGAGATAGAGAGGGTGAGGGAGAGAAAGGGATATAGATAGGTAGAGGAGGAGAGATAGAGAAGAGGGGGAGAGAGGGAGAGATAGGTTAAAGAGGAAGAGAGAGAAGAGAGGGAGATATATAGGTAGAAAAGGGAGAGAAAGAAGAGGGGGAGAGGGACAACACTATGTAGAAAGGGAGAGAGAGAAGAAGATATGAGAGAGAGGGAGAGATAGCTCAATATATAGAGAGGGAGAGGGAGAGACATAGAAAGGGGTGGTGGCATGGAGAGAGAGGGGGATGGTGAAAGAGATAGAGAGATCATGATAGAGGTAGAGAAAGATATGGATAGAAAGAAGAGATAGAGAGGAGGTGAGGAGGAGATAAAAAGAGATAAGAGGAGTAGGAGAGATGGAGGGAGAGATAGAGTTAATGAGAGAGAAAGGAGAGGGAGAGATAGCTCAATAGATAGAGGGGGGAAGAGTGACATAGATAGTGGGAGATAGAGAGATATAGAGAGTGACAGGGAGATATATATCAATAACCCTCCCTATATCTCTATCTATTCATCCTTATCTCTTTATCTCTCTACCTCTCTCTATCTCTTTGTCTCCCTTTCTATTTGTATGTTTCTCATTATCTCCCTCTCTCTCTATATTTTCTTCCCTCTATTTATCTTTGTCTCCTTAAGTGTGCAATGTGTACATTGAAGAGGTCTTAAAGGAGAATTATCATATCTTTAATAAAATGGCATGCTACCTTGAGCATAACTCCCCAAGGACACATGCCATCCTTGGATTGTTGACATGAAACAACCAATCAAAATTTAGTTTCTCTTTTCCCTCTCTCTTTTCCTTTGTATCTTTATATTTCTCTCTCATGCTTCTCTCTCTCTCTCCCTATCTATCTAAGTTCATCTCTTTCTCTCATTCCCTATCTTTCTAGTTTCTATCTCTCTTTGTATTAGCTAATAGGCTACATATATTGTGAGATTTGAGCTTGAAACAAATCTCATGCCTAGAAACCACTATTGTGTCATTGGAAAACAAGTTTCAACTGCCATTTAAATGTAAACCAGCTGTAGTGTAATTGTAAAATCCTCTAAAATATTAGGTAAAACCTATATATACTATTATATAATAAAAAATATAATTATATTATATATAATTTAATCTAATATTACTATTATATTAATTATATTTTGTATTATATAAAAATATACTTATTATTAATTATTAATTATTAATTATAATAATTTTATATGTATTTAATAATTTTGTTAAAGAATATAATATATAATTATAATAAGTTGAATAATTATATTATTTATTATGTAAAATATAGCTAATATATACTTAACTATATTGTAGAATATTAAAACCTAGCTAAATGACACCATAATTTTCAATTTAATTAACATACTCTAAAACCTAACGAAACCAAGTTGTAGCTCGTCAAATTGGAGAAGTGAAAGGTCAATACTAGCACCGAGGAAGAGTTGGAGGAGTGAAAAAAAGGTCAATACCAGCCCTGTTGAAGAGTTTGGAGTTAAAAAAAGGTCAATACTAGCGCCAATGAAGAGTTTGGAGGAGTGAAAACAAGGTCAATACTAGCGCCGAGGAAGAGTTTGGAGGAGTGAAAACAAGGTCAATACCAGCATCGAGGATGAGGTTGAGGGCACTCAGGGAAAATTGACGACCAAGGGAAAATGAGTACTGTAAGTTTGGCACCCCCATTCTCTTTAACCTGCAATTTTCATGCCCAGTTTCCAAAGATCTTCTTGTACATTGGCATCCCCATACTCGTAAAATGGTATAAGATAAGACAAAAAAAATAAAATAGCTTAGTCTTTCACATTTTTATTGACCAACCTCAGGTCTTGGAAAAACTCCCATAATCTACCCACATCTTGGTTGAGGTCTAGGATTTCATCACACATAGCCTTCATTGCATGAGTCTAAAGCAATTGTAGACTTAGCCCTCTCTACAAGCTTAGTGAGTTTTACCACTTTATCTTTATTTTTCCTCCAATCTTTATGTTTGTCTCTCCCCTTTCAATCATCTTGCACAACTTGAACTTATAGTTTCCTTTTCTTATTGATCCTTCATGTGCTCATGTCAATCTAGCTAGTTGACCACCTAGTTACCCCCAACATCCTCCACATTAAGCTTAATGCCTCCCACCTCCTCCAAAAAGATTGAAATTGTCATCATTCTCATCTAGAACTCATAATTAAGTCCCACTAAATTTCGAGGTTCAATTTGTTGGTGGGAACAAGTTATTCTTTGTTGTACGACTTACCTCAAATATTATGTCCACAAAGTTGCTAAAAATATAAAACAATAAGAAATTTTTTGAAGGTACAACTAAAAGGGGTTATTTCCTTTTTGCCTCCTCCACCTCTTATATTTCAACATAGCATGGAATTACACTTACATAACATAAACTCAAACAAATGGAATTTTATAGGGGAAAAGGAGCCCAAGTATATGTTAGGCTAAGCTAGATCTAATGAATGGAAATAGAGGCATACAATTCTTCTTTAATACCTCCACCAAAAAAATATGCAAGGAAAGGTCTCCTCCCTTCTTGGTAGTGATAACCTCCTCCACACACAACCCTTAAAAATTATGAATAGAGGAATATAATCTTTGAAGAACTCAAAGTTGATTCTCTCCTACCTGATGCAATTAGTCATTTTATCCTTACAAACATTTATAGTGATTACTAGAGGCACATAGACCAATTCTTCATAATAGAGAATTTGATCATACTTTTCCAATGATGGCATTATGAGAAAACCTTAGGTTAAATGAATAATTCCTAGCTAAGTTCTTTAAATCATGTCCAATTGTATAAGAGAAGACCGCTACTATGTGTACTTGGATACCATGGAGAAAGGCTCTTTGGGCTCTTTCATCAATCAAGGTATTATTAAATTTTAACACCTAAAAGTGAGAATGAAGAATCTTTCCTAGAATGGTGGCCAATTATGCTTCTCAACACCTAGATTACAAAATATTTGTCAATATCATTTCCATCACAATTAAACCTATTGCTTGAGATATAGTCATACAGGTAAACAAATTGGCTTTCTTGATAGTAGATACATTCTAGACAATTCAATCCTTGCATCAAAGATTGTTGAATGGGCCCAACAAACTACTCATGGTTCCCTTACTATTAAGTTAAAACTTTGACAAGGAATATGATTGCATCAAATGTCCTTTCATTTATAAAAGGTTCAAATGGATTTATTTTTAACCCTAAATTATTATCACACATTCATCTCTTTGTTAATGAGTGATTGCACAATAGTGTGTCCCACTTGTGGGATGAGGCCAAAAAATAATCCCAAAATTTCAAAATTACAAAATACCAGTTGAATGAAGAACCTTCATTCAAAAATGATGCCATGTAAAGACTTTCAAATGAATGTATTTTTTATTTTAAATATTTCATGTCCAAAATTCTTTATAAAAGGAACCTTTGCATGAAGGACCTTCAAATGAAGACCTTAATTCAAAGGTCCTTCATTAGAAGATCCTTCATATGAAGGTTCCTTTAATGCAATCCCATTATAGATCTTAGAGTTGTTAGAGATATTTTTGTTTCGAAGTAGAGATTGTACCATCAAATAGTGTCACCATGACTCTACCAAGATATCCATCAAATTGACAAACCCTGACTTAACAACCACAAATTCACAAGAAAATTGCCCCTATCAGCCCTAGGGCATCAATTCAATGCAAAGTTTCTTGCTTTAACAAACCCCTAAATGAAATGAAACTCTATCATACCATGTTGTACACCAATCCACCGAGTTACAGTTCCAAGACAGTGGGTTGATTGGTGGATGTTATTTCTATTTAGCCCTCAAACCCTTACATAGGCAAAACAAGAAAGTCCCTGTATTTGATTGTTTTCTCCCACAAAATAGTGATTTAGCACTTCAAAAAAAATGCAAATGAAAGGGAACACATATATTTATCTACACCAATTATCTCAGAGCATTTCAAGCTTGTATGGATCCATACAACACAAAAGAACTTCAAAAAATAGTAAAAACACAAAAAATTGCTTGAAGAACGTGGTATTTGATATGAAATTTTGGTATCAACTCCTCCAACAATTGTAACAATTGTAATGGGATGGGAATACAATATGATAGAAGTGGGATAAGAAATGCATCGTTTGAAGCATCAAACCAATATGCAAAGATAAAAGAAAGTGCTAACCCCTTAAACTGAAAAAGTTTCTTTTAACTTTAAGTTTGTTGGGTAGCCAATTCTTTTAAGTTATCAAATCCTACAATCATACATAATCAAAACGTTGTTGTTTCAAATGACTATGAGCACTAACTTTCACTATTTGAAGATGTTGAAACCTTGTCATAGAGAACTAGAACATTGATGCAACCACTCATCCTACCTTAAAACATACCAAAAGTCTCCTAGCAATTAGACATAGGAAGATTTAAGATGACTTAAAAAAAATTTATTGCCAAAGCATAAACTTATGATGAATTAACCAGGCCTAGTACACACTCCCTCCCCGTTAACCACCAGATAATACATGGAAATTAAAATGTAAATTTGCTGCTATTTTAGTCAAGGCGTAGGTGTCCAATAAAACCACTTACAGGGTGTTTCCCTTCAAGTTTATTTACTTGAATGAAGAGAAAAAGTCCTTTGATTACAATTGTAATATACTGAGAAAAGTCTTGGTTGTATAACCTGCGAACTATACATTTAAGACTTACAAAGTTTGGGAGTTCAAACGCTAAGTAGATTTGATTTGTGATGGACATTACATTTGATGGTAGTAACACACCTGTAATCTATCAAGACTTGATTACCTTATAACTCGCTAAATTTAGAATGATGAAATGATAGATTAATCATAAATACCGCGGGATCACATCACCATGAAAAGAACTTCATCCAACATCCTTATGAGTGCAAGTACCAAAAAATAGGTATTTGTCAGATTTGTCTTCCTCGAGCGAGGGAAATTCAGGAAGAGAAGAGGAAATCGAGACATGTAGTAGGTCTAAAAGAGGGAGATCAACTGGAGGTCAAAAGATTAGAAGAAAATTATGTAAATACATGGAATTTTTTCTTGTTGAAGGGGGGTCATGTTCTTATGATGATGAGAGCATAGGCGACATTGAGGTGCCCTTGAGGTACAAACTTCTACGAAAAGAATGGGTACCCAAGGAACTCCTCCATTAAGCATCATTTTGTGCCTAATGAGAGGATATATCGATAGCACCATCACATGCCGGTTCCACCTATTTTTCATGATGACATAAAGGTCTATTATGCATAAAGTTACTAAATTGATGGAGTATGTCGATCCTCGCTATAGTCATGCAAAAAGATTACAGCTGGTTCGATATACACGGCGATGTATAAGTATGCTACCAAATAACAAATTATAGAAGGTGATAAGGATGTAAAAATAAAGGAGGGTTATGTATTAATACTGACGTAAGGCCAAAAGCATTAGGGAATAATTTGGTTTATAAATAGGTATACAACTCGGGTCAATAAATAAGCGCAAGCCACTGTATTATTTGATGCGCGAGAACTGCGGTATTCTATAGCGGCAGCGCCAGCTAATCAGAGCAGCTGCTAATCGACACAATTTGAATCACTGCGCAGATACAAACATGCTATTATGTGGGGGTATACTATACCATTTTACCTTAACCTCCAATTAATGACTCCAATATACCATTTTATTATTATGTTTTTCATAAGTCTATTGGTTTCATTTCTATAATATTTTATATTTAATTTTGTCACGTAAGAAATACTGATCAGACGCACCCAGAAAGCATAGATCGTGATGCATCTTTTAGGTGTTTCTGCACTAACAAGTTTACTCCCATTGTAAGTGTACAAATTAGATACTGCGCAATTTTACTATTGCGTTTTTTCATAAGTTTATTGCTAATTTCTACATAATGTTTTAATATTCTTGTTGCGTACCAAAGTGGATCGTGAGGAAAGGCACCGGCAAGAGGAGCATCCATATGCTATGTGATGCATAATTTGAACCCCTCTCGATATGATAAGGAAGACATAAAAAAAAATGCAATGAAGAAATCCTTCAATTGTTATTCATATTGCCTCAAATAGATGAGATAAGAGAGAGGGTTAAAATATTGACTGAGAGAGCACAAAACTTGTAAGTAAGCTTTCATGAGGTCTTTAATTATAACATAAGTTCATTCATGGTTTTATATTTTGTACTCTTTTATGTCATGAACTAAAATATGTGTTGTTTTTACAAGATTTTTTGCATCCTCATGATACTGCTAGCCATGATTAGGGTACTGTAGGTGTTGCCTGGGGAGTGGGGATTGGTACAAGTGTCCATCATGATCTTCCTGCACATACATCACATCATCCGACCCCATCATCTATGCCTCTATTGTCGACTGAAATTTTGGCAACACATAGCATGCAAGCATCGGGTAGTGCACCCTCTGGTAGTGAACACATGCCAGAACATGTGTCAGGACATGTACCTAGGGATGCAAAGGCCACTAGTATTGGTGATGTTTAAGCAACATTTCCTGGATCTTCCTGTATTACTAGTACGAGAACATTTCCGGTCACATTTGTGGTGACCAAGGATTTCATTCCCATAAAGATAGAGAAGGTCCTAGGCACTTTAAAATGTTTTAATTATTATTATATATAATCCAATTGAAATTTACTTATTGATCACTCTTTTTAGACTAATAATCCCATGATCATTTTGTAGGAAATGATGTTTTTTATAAACATCTAAGTAATATTACATTGGAGCTCTTCGGGCCCACCATACGTACACGATGAAATTCCCAAAATCAAGATTTAAAAGATGAGCTCATTAATTGTTTAGTTGTGTTGTTCAGTGATAAAACATTCAACTGAACCAAGGTCCTTAAGAAATCTGGTACCTATCTAAAGTATGTGAGTGACCAATATAGGTCACATTTAGAGAAGAACAAAAAGTACAAGTTTCCCCCCATGATTCCGGAGAGGGAGTGGAAGGACCTGGTGTCGGATGGAAAGGAGAAGGCTGAAAAGAAAAAAGGAAAGACACAACCAGGCCAAGGAAGGTATGTGATACTATCAATAATGTAATTATATACTAATTACTCTTTCTTTTTACATAATCTAATGTATTTCAAACTTTTCATAGGCTACCCATCACATCGAAGGCAATAAAGGCAAGACTAGAAAAACATGGGAAGCACAAACTTGGCTTTGGTGGTTATATGAAATTATCCGCACAAATTGTAAGTATCAATAAATGAAATATTGCATCCAAATAATAAATTGCACACAATTTTGGTTTTATCACACCATAGAAGCAAAATTCATGATCTTATGCAAAAATGCAAGGCTCTGAATTCAACAGAGTGCCCATAGAAGAGGACCTAAAGATTGCCTTCCAGCAAGGCTATGGAGTCGTGGCTGAACACCTAAGAGTCTTGACTGTGCAAACACAATCTTCCACTGCATCTAACACGTAGGTGAATAAAATTAATAAAGTTTATTTAAAATTGAATACTTGTGCAATCTATTCAATATTAATTTCCACCATAAAGTAATTATGTACCTATTTGTTTTAAACAGACAAGCAATGATAATACTGCACATGACATTGGAATGTAGCTTGGTGAGGGTGGAGCACAACCTGCAGATGAAGGTCATGGTGTGCATCCCCAAAGATCGATGCATTCATGTAAGCACAAAACGCTAAGAGGATTAATACACTAAAACATCTTTAATTGCACTGCGTATTGTCATTAATGCACCTCGTCTCAACTTTAGAGCATGTATAATGACCAACACGCTGGAGCATGACGCCAGAGATCGCATGATGTGGCCCCATCAGGTAAAGAGGAACACTCTAATGTTCTTTTAAACATATTTAATTGCAATTGGTGTATTCATTAATGTAACATTTCGTGTTTCAACTCTAGATCAGGATTTAGAGGGTGTTCAACATGTTGAGTATGAGGCTATAAGACAAGATCATGAACATGAGGGCCCCATCGTAAAGAGAACCAATTTCTATCGTTATTTTAATTAATGAAATACTTGTAACAATAATAATAAAACATATCAATTTAACATTTCTTTGTTATTGCAGCAGACCCCCCCTTGTAGTAGCATCCATGTCGTGAGTACACGACTAGGCGTACATTAAGATCATGAGCAAAGGGAAGAACAACTGAAGGGGGGATAAATGATTTAGAAAATGATACTCCACTTCAAATTTTTTTAGCTTCAAAAAAGAAACAAAAAAAAAGTGATTGTAATCATATTATGACAACCATATTTTTAATAATATGGTTAAAATTGAAAGAATGAGTGTTATATGTTAATGAATGAATGTGAATATGTTAATGAATGAATGTTATATGTTAATGGATGAATGTTATATGTTATTAATGGATGAATGAATGAATTTTATATGTCATTAATGGATGAATGAATGAATGTGAATATGTTAATGAATGAATGTTATATGTTAATGAATGAATGTTAAATGTTATTAATGCAGGATGAATGAATGAATGTTATATGTTATTAATGGATAAATGAATGATTAGTGTTATATTATCGGGTATGGGGAATTGAGAGTGATGTGAGGGGGGGGGGAGAGGGGCCAAATGAGCTTCCATCGCCCTGCCATGTGGTTGGTCTCATGCAGCAGAGAATATTAAACTATCTCTCAAAACAAAGAGAACTCAATAAGTGTAATGCAGCCTTTCAATATAAGAAATGCATTGTTTGAAGCATCAGACCAATATGCAAAGATGAAAGAAAGTGCTAACTTTTTACTATGGTGGCAGAAAAATGATTCTTTATACCCTGATGCCTTCATTTTCCAAGCCGATTTCTCCTACTTTGCATAGCTCTGCCATGTTTGTGGTGTGATATGTCTCCTACACAAAAAACATGTACCAGTTTATGTCCTTCAATCCAACTACATCCAAGTATATTTTTAATTCCTCTATTTTTCATCAATATCTTTACTATTTGAACCTCGTACAAATGTTTTAGATGAAGAACCCGTTATTATGAAATGTGCCTCCAGTTGAGTAAAGTGAATCCATGCTCTGCATCATAATTTGAAGTTGTTTCCATTCCAATGTTCTGATTTTAGTTTTTTTGTACATGGTTTTGTATGAATACCACATTGTGTTGTGTGTGGATTTGGTTTCAAAGCTTTGTTTCTTTTGTTTTTAGTGGTGACATAACTCTAAAATTTGAATTTTGTGCATAATAGTTTAGTGGAAAAATTATCAGCTTTGAAGGGTTTAGAGGCTCGATTGAGATAGATACACAGATATTTGGATCTTTTTGTTGATGGGAGGCTTCCACTTAACCATGAAATTTTGTACCATATGCAAGTATGCAAAAATTTCTCTACTTACATTCATTCAACTTACTGTCTTCCTTACCGAAATCTACCCTTGTTAAGCTACAACCATAACTAGCACATTGTCATAATGCTTCAATCTTATTCATTAATCTTTGTCTTGAAAACAAGGATAATAGTCATTAATACATTACTAAGGGTAAAAATATTTCATAAAGACCTATGGAGGATAAACCATAGTCTACCAATCCATTAGAGACTCACAGTGCATAAAACCATTGAAAATACATCACAGTCATAACCTTTGCTAAGGGCACATGATAGTCTTTTGGATTGTTTACAAATTCATATCTACGATCACTTTCCATGTCTTGAAATTTAGCATGTAAAACCTAAGACTCATGTCCTCATATGCTTCATGCCTCCAAGTATGTCCACAAAAATTTCATGGCACAAGTCTTTCCACAAAAAAATTTCATGCTCTATGACTCCTGCTCTATGATCTATTTTCTTGCATTTGTTCTCTCAACGTTGTTCCTTTTGTATGTCATTGCATCAAAAACCTGATTAGAGAACCATTCACATCCTCTACTTTACACCATATCAATCTGTATTTCAATTGTATCCCTTCAAGGCAAAACAATCAAACACCTATACCAAATCACCAAGGCACATTAACAACCATCTATACCTTCTCACTATAACCAATTATTAGAAATTCAAGGCAATAGGTTCATCATGTTTCGAAAGAAACAATCAATCATCTACTTCACAAATTTTTCCATTCCAACTTACTGTCCTTTTTGAAGTCAAGTCATCATTCATGCATATTAGATTCACCATACCTAAATCATTAAAAATAACATACACTACCTTCTATACCTTATCCTAAACTTTGAAACACCTTTGTCAACATGAATACAATAGTTTCCAACCACTAACAATTCCTTTTGTCATTGTTTTATCAGATTACCATTATCCATGCAAACAAGCACCACTTCTTAAATAGGCTTCCATACCCTAAACAGGCATAGGGGCAATTCTTATGCAGAATGAATGGCTTATTATTTTTCAAAGTAGGAAAATGACTGAAAGAGATTTTCTCTGAGTATTAATGATAAGGAAATTTTGGCTATGTATGTTATAATAAAGGTCCAGTAGTAAAGCAGGAAAATGACCGAAAGAGAGAAACTCTGAGTATTAATGATAAGGAAATTTTGGGTATGCATGTTATAATAAAGTTCCAACAATATTTGTTAGGGCATAATTTCATCATTTGGATGGATTATCAAAGGATTATATCTAGTGTTAAGCTAAAGTTTATATTTTTGTAGGTTAATTAAGTAATTATTAGTTTTTGCAATGGGAAACCCAAATATCCAAATTTTGTATGCTCTAATATTTCATTTCTTTCTGGAGGAAAATTTGCACTTTATTCATTGTTATGACGGTATGCTAATGTTGGCCAAAAGGTTGGAAACTAATTCAAGTGCTTTCAATCAGACTCCAAATTGAAGTATTTTAGTCAAAATCATAGAAACAATTTCAACTCCAAAACAAAGCAATGGCTTGAGAATAGTGCACCATTTCAGAAGGCTCTTCTACTGATCCACCACATGGTGCAGTGCTGCCCGTTGTGATTAGGTTACTATATCCTTGTTTCCAATTATTCAATAAAATGCACCAATAGCCAGTGTACATGTATGTGTTCATATTGTTATTACACTAGAGCAGAAAGTAAAGAAGAGGCAATGTATCATTGTGTTGTCTGCATTAGAAAAGGAAAGTTTCTACCATGAATTTGTTGAACACCTTTTAAAGTAGATTACTATTTTCATTTGTTTTGAAATTGTTTGTTGCTCTCCACACCATCTGATAATGGAAAGAGTAAATATTTTTTATAGCATTTACCTTTTATTTCTTTATTATGCATGTTGGGAGATCTCTCTTCATCCTGGTCATAGCTACCTATTTTTGTATTTTCCTAACTATCACTTTGCATTTTGATGACTTTTTGTAGTGGGTTCCATCTGTCTTGCTTCTTGCTGCAATATCTAATGCTACCTACTCTTGTCACAGTCAATTAGTATTTTCTAGTTTCTTTGATGGTGTTGTTGGCATATTCCATGCTCAAACATTGAGGCCTAAATCAGTATTTACATTATTTTTGTGATTATCAATCGATCAAATGCTTAGGGAATCAATGAATTGTTATTCTACTCACTGTTTAAATTTCAGCTTCATTTAGTTTCAATGTTATTTTGAGATATTTTTGATTTATTTATATTTGAAAATGAAAATTGTGACATCTGCTTAAATGCTCATGTTCAATGCATCCCATATGCATGCATTTTGAAGAGTCTAGATTACTCCACATGCCAAACATGATTCCCTCTCCCTCCTATAGTATCTAAAACTAGGAAAGTGATAAATCTTGTTAAGGTTAGGTACTTTCTATTACATAAAAATTATTACTCTCTACCTATATTGTCATAGATTAATGTTTTCAGTGGTTGGGTATTTATTCTTGTGTTCAAGAGCACATTATGAAGACAAGTCATGGGCCAATCTCTATTTTTTTTTGTGGGGATCAACAGAAGTCGACACTCATTACTTATCTCGATGTTACCTTGAATAGTGAGTATTCTTCAGTGTTTTTTTCAATATTGTGTGTCATTTTATAAATAACGGTCAAATTGGTTATCTCATTGCATTATGAAGCTATAACTGCAGTACTACTAGTATATGCCAAAACTGTAGAACTTTTCTTTTGTCACACATTATTGAGGAATAAATCTCTTGCATCCGTGTGCTCATGTAGGTCTTTTTGCATCCACCTTGTATGAATACACTTCAACTGCTTATTTTCTATGTCGTAGTTAAGTATTTCCATAAGAGAGGCTATACTTTTTTATTGTTATCTCATGAATTTGATTATTGTTTATTGATTGGTAATGGGTCTGGATACACATCAATTATAATGTGCTATTAGAAACTCTTATTACAAGAAGCAATTTGCAACTCAGCAGGTGGATAGTCACAGATGGATAGACATGTGTTTTCAAGGAATTTTCTTCTGCTCTTCCACAATTTTTACATCTTTCACATTGATGCACCTAGGCATGAGGTTCTATTGATGCTCAACTATAGCAATTCCCTTTGAAAATTATACAAAACAAATGTCTGTACACTCGTGTTTCTCTTGCACGAATTCCAAGTACATTCACTGGATCGAATTTCATGTGTTATGGTTCACAGTGATTCAAACCTTGTCTAATGTTGTTATTTATGGCTTCAAGCAAATTCACCATCAACAATTCACTATCATGACAAATTCATCTCATGGAAAATTCACCACCAGCAATTCATCACTGTGGATAATTCATCGCATTAAAATTTTTTAATATATATTTCCAAGACCTTGAGATTTTTTTTGCAAAAGAATAATTTCCACCACATTAATAATAGTGATGACCGATATTGTTGTATAATTGGTTTACTAGAATAAAAAAATATATTAATTTTTTTTTTCATTTTTATTATAATAAATCAAAATTTCTAATTGTATATGTGATGAATTATCCATGGCGATGAATTGCTAGTGGTGAATATTCCTCGAAATGAATTTTTCATGACGATGAATTGTTGAGCGGTGAATTTTTTGACGATGAATTTTCCTAGAACAGTCATTTATTCAATTGATATTGATCAATGCAATTCCAAGCACCATTCCTCTATGCTATTGTGTTTAAAACAAATTTTGATTCAAAATT
>VDFB02068163.1:0-67092 GCA_007258455.2 Sequoia sempervirens | reverse complement strand
CCTTCATCCTCTATTCTTGTAATTCATTTCGAGAGCACATTTGTGTTCTTTCAACCCACCAGTCCTCTCGAGGGGGTGTACCACAACCCTGCTAGTCATCTTTCCTCACCCTGCTTTCACTAGGGCATATTTCAAAATTAAATTTCTTTAACACAATGCGATGAACTGCATTATGTCAAAGAGGGGCAAAATGTAGACACTGAAAAATGTCCTAAGTCTGTGAGCATCATTTTTCTTGGTCATCGTCCTCTGATAATTGAATATTTTTAATTATTCAATTACATTTAATTGCATTCCTCTATTAATTAAATAATTTTTAATTATTTGATTAATGTACCTTCTAATCTCTATTCTATCTTGATCAATGAAAATTATTTAATTGTGTCACTAATACACCCCATTTCTTTAATAATTAAATAAATGATCATTTATTTAATTATTTATCTTTCATCATCTACCTATAGTCAGATAATAATTATTATTATTTGACCTTTTATTCTTGTATAATTAAATGATTGTCAAAATTATTTAATTATGTGTCATTCTTCTCTTTTGAATAAATAATTCAAATCAATTATCCATGTCTAATTTCCATCTCCCCATTTAATTAAATTGATTAATTTAATTAAATGCTCCTTTTTCATTTTCTCCAAATAAATAATTCGGATGAATTATTTATTTGCCACTTTTCCATTCCCTCCATTTTCAAATAAATTATTTAAAATAAATTATTTATGCACCTCTTCTAATCAAAAATTCCCTATCATTAATCCCTATCATAGCCTCCATTGTTGTCATAGCCGTCAGGCGTCATAGTAGTCGGTGTCATACCTGTCATAATCCTTCCAGGAATGGCATATTCTTGGTGCATCCACTCTCGACTGTCGATCTTGGCATCTTTCTAGAAGAGCAATCTCAGTTGTCCGTTTGAATGGTTATCTATAAAAGAAACCTTCCTCTCCCATTTTCAACTTAACATCCATTTTGTCTCCAACTTTCTACTTACAATTTACAATTATTTGTACAAATCTACTTCAAAATCTAAGGGTAAAGATTGCAAAAGGAGAAATGGGAGAGCAAGAAAGTGATTCAAGTGCAAGCATGGGGAGTATTTTGGTTTGATGCTTTCATTTTACTCATGTTTTGTTTGTTTTCTCTTGTTTAGATGTGGTTTATAGCTTAGAGGTGTTGGTTATCACTTTATCTAGGCTAGAAACTCTCTAACCCCATCTTACAAGTGTTGTAAGAAGAATGCAACCTGGTCGTTCATAGAAGGCTTTACTTGTTGTGTGTGGTGAAGCTTTTGTAGAATGAAGTGGACACCATTTGGGATGGTGATTGATTTTTTGTAACTATTAAGCCATTAAGAAATAACATGTCAAAATTTGATCTTCCTGTCATTGGTTCTGAACCCTCTAAATGTTGAATTGTTGCTTTCAATTCCTTGTCTTAAATTCTAAACTGTGTTTTGGTGTTGAATTATGAACCTTTGTGGATTGTAATATAGCTGTGACTGGCAAGGCTACCATAAAAAATTCTCATGATTAATTAAATATAGATTAGTACATCTTAAGTGTTCAATAAATTATCTTGAATACTTTTTCTTCTTTATGGAATGTTTTTTTTAAGAATTCCTAGTTTTAAATGCATTTGCTAGGAAGAGGTTAAATAGTTATTTTTTAAAATGTGAAAAATAACTCCTACTTATTATAAACACATTTTAAAAATGTGAAAAATACCTCCACACATTTTTAAAAATGTGAAAAATACCTTCTACACATTTTATTGAATCCTAATAGCAATATCATAATTTGACATGCTATGGAAAATACCTCCTACTTATCACTAGTAAAAGTATTTAAAGATAAAAATCTTTAAATGTTTAAATTTTATAATAAAAAAATAGATGGCAATAGGAATAGATATCCAAGTAAACTAAAATCCTAAGGGTTGGTAATTCCCAAGAAAAATAAAAGTAAATGTGTATGTGTTATATTTTATATGAAAAGCACAACAATAGAGAGAAAAAGATAAATGCTCATGAGTTTGATACCACAAATTATCTTATACACTATTATCTACACTTTTTAACACCATTGAATTATAAATTTTATTTCTTACAGTGATAAAGAAGAAAACACAACTCACTCAAATCAGCTAAACCTAGATTACAAGAAGACTCTATAAACAATTTTCCCAAAAATTGACAATAACTTGTGTCAATTTTAAATCGATCTACAACTACATAATAATAACCACCAATTTAAAAACAATCCAAATAATCTCTATTTATTCAAAATTTCATGAAAAGGTTCATTACATTTTCTAGGCATTCCATTGCCCTTTGATTCTTCTGCTCCCCTATTCTGCTTTCATCTCACAAGTAGTTGCAGTCATCATTATTTCTGCACTTCACATTTATTCATTCCAACTTCTATTTCTACATAGCCGCTCTTAACATATTCTTTGGTTTTCTCCTCATATCTCTCATGAGGAATCACACAACCCTCCTTTCCTGGTCGATCTTTGATCATGTCCATTTTTTTTTGCATTTACTCTTCAGATGTCATAAGGAAATGTCATGCCCCCACCATTCCTTTGGCATAAATCTTCACAGGTTAATCTTCCTCTAGGTTCTTATCAAGTTGCCTCTTTTCCACTCTCATCTATCAATGATATCAATTTATATCTTTCCCATATGGTTGCCTAAACTACCTTCCAACACGCATTCCACCTCATTGTTATTCTAGTGTGATGGAGAAGAATTAACTATCTCCAAAGGCTCCACCGTCATCACTTTTCTCTGGGTTACATGGGATTATTTTGACCAATTCTCTTCTCTTTCGAATGTCACTTCTTTCTTTGCCTCGTAGTTTGTAATTTGAAATTTTGCTTCCACTTTTAATCAAACACAGCCCAATATGTTGTGGTCTAAATGAACTCCCTTGTCTTAGCATCAACAATGAAATTCCTTTATGCTTTGTTTGATGTTGTATCCCTTATTTCCCTTGACATGGCATGCCCCCAATATCTCTCCTTTGGCACTATAGTTTATTGTCTTATTACTATCCACCTCTCCTTCCTTAAGGCTATTTTTGATTTCCAAATTAAACTATGTTATCAGGGCCACTTACCATATACGCTCCTTTTGGATGCTTCATCCTCCATCTCTTGACATGGCTAAATGGGGATTGCTACATATTTTTCTTTTCTATACAACCCTTGACTTTTCAATCGCGTCCCTCTCTCCTCTCTACACCTTCACTTTATTACATTTGATGCCCCCTTCATATTCTTTCCAGTAGTTTAATCTTCCACTATGCATTATCACTTTTCATTCCACCCATTAAAAATTTGTAAAGAATGAAGACAGAAATGAATCCACCCAGTGAGAAGAAATTCAATTCAAATATGAATTGTGAAAATGAAAATTAACACCTCAAATAACTTTTCAAATTCCGTTGTGATATACGAACCAACAAATACATACATATCTTCATTTTGAATCTTTGAATTACGATTCTGTGAATCAATATGTATTTGAAATATAATAAACCTTCAATGATGAATTTGGAGTTGAATGATTAAAACATAAAATAAATGAAAACTGAAATTTTTTTGGTTGATGTTGATCGCTCGTCCACCCGGATGCTCCTACTTCAGACACATCAGGTAAGAAGTTTGTGAGAATGGTCTCACAAAGGTGGAGCTAGGTGATAGAACCACCCTTCAAGATTGTGCACAACCTCCAGTGAACTCTATCGCTGACAGCCCAACCTCCTCCGCCAAGCACTTCCTCTGGGCTCTACAAGTGACCTCTCACATTCCTCTTTTGGGCACCTCTTGGCTATACATTAAAAGTCACAACCTACAGGTTCATACACACTAACGACTATGCTCTTTTTCTCTTCACCTTAAGACAACCATTTCATTTCTCTCTCGACTTCTCTACAACTCTGCCCTTGCAACCTCCACACTACAATCATACCTGCAATGATGCTTTTGAGCTTCTCACTCTCACTTCCAGTTTTGCACCTTCTAGCCCTCAACCACCAGGACACTCTACATCTACAACGGTACTTTCAGAATTCACTTGCGCTTCTACTATCCATAGGTTTTGTCACAAGCTTCCTCACGTTAGGTGATTTCCTCTTCACATGTCATTAGGAAATGCCATGCCCCACCATTGCTTTTCCATCAATCTTCATAGGTTAATCTTCCTCCAGATTCTTATGAAGTCACCTCTTTTCCACTCTCATCTGCTGATGATATCAATTTATATCTTTCCCATATGGTTTCCTAAAATACCTTCCAACATGTGTTCCAACTCATCATTATTCTGGTGCAATGGAAAAGAATTAACTATCTCTAAATGCACCATCATCGTTGTTTTTTAGGTTACATGGGATTCTTTTGACCAATTATCTTCTCTTCCGAACACCACTTCTTTCTTTGCCTCATAGTTTGCAATTTGAATTTATGCTTCCACTTTTAATCAAACACAACCTAGTATGTTGTGGTTTGAATGAACTCCCTTGTCTTGGCATCAACAATGAAATTCCTTTTTTCTTTGTTTGATGTCATATCCCTTCTTTCCCCTGTCATGGCTCGCCCAATCTCTCTCATTTGGTGCTATAGTTTACTGTCTTATTACTATCGACCTCTTCTTCCTTAAGTCTATCTTTGATTTTCAAATTAATCTATGTTATCAAGGTTACTTACCATATAAACTCCTTTTGGATGCTTCATCCTCCATCTCCTGACATGGCTAAATGGGGATTGCTACAAATTTTGCTTTTCTATACAACCCTTGCCTCCGCAGCCATGTGCCTCTCTCCTCTCTAAACCTGCACTTTATTACATTTGATGGCCCCTTCATATTCTTTCCAGTAGTTTAATCTTCCACTATGCATGATCACTTTTCATTCCACCCATTAAAATTTGGTAAAGAATGGAGGTAGAAATGCATCGGCCTAGGGAGAAGAAATTCAATTCAAATATGAATTACGAAAATGTAAAGTAACACCCCAAATAACTTTTCAAATTTCGTTGTGATCTATGAACCAAAAAATACATACATATCTGTATTTTGAATCTTCAAATTCCTATTCCACGAATCAACATGTATTTGAAATAATAAACCTTCAATGATAAATTTGGAGTTGAAAGATTAAAACCCAAAATAAATGCAAACCGAATTGTTTTTGGTTGATGCCAATCGCTCGTTTGCCCGGATGCTCCTGCATCATATAGAAATTAAATATGATTGTTTGATAATTGAGCATATTTTTATATTTCTTGCATTCATAGAACATTAATAGAACATTATTTTTGTGTTTTTTCTTATATTGATTTAGTGAAATTTATTCTATTAAGAAATTCATTGTCATTGCTTGATAGTTGAGGGTTTCCTTTATATTTCTTATATTCATAACATTCATAGAAAATTATTATTATTCTAATTATTCTACATACTACATGTATTTGAGAATTAAGAGGAAAAACCATTAAAAAGGTAAGCACCTAAGAAGCTTGAAGCCAAGATAGAAAAAAAATAGAATGGACTAGACAACTTCTTGAAGGTAAGAAATTGAACTCCAAAGATAATTTCTTGAAAGAAATCCTCTATCATTCAATGAAACCAAGAAAGAGAAAGAAAAGGAGAAAAAATAAAATGAATGAAAAGCTCTATGTAAGTAGGAATCAATCTCTAGAGGGAAATGTATGTCATCTTTTCCAAATGAATTTGATATTGAAATAAATTCAAAAATTACAATTAAATGAAAAACTATAAGATGATGCAATTCAAAATTGAAACTAATATTTTATATCAAATGATCAACGTATTCAAACCACATAAATTTATTAAAAATAAACTATACTTAATGAACCAAATTTTCCATTGAGAACACCACATGGAATTTTTCATAAAAAATAATTTTTAATTAAAATAATGAACATATTTTAAAGTCAATGAGTGATAAGAATCATAAATTCACTTGTAAAAGAAATTCTAATAAAATATGGGTGATAGATTTCCAAAAGTTAAAATGCAGATAGAAGATGTCAATTGTTTGTTGAAAGGATAACAAACATTAATTATAGACCCATTATGAAGATACTTACTTTCATAAAATATAATACTCATAGTAAAAAATATTGTAAAATATATGATTAATGCATGCCCTACAATAGATTTGACCACACACATAAAAGATAGAAATACTACAACCATGTTATTACACCAACTGTAGTTAGTAATCAAACAAATAAATATTGTTTAATTAGATATAAACTAGAGCACTAAAATAAACAAAAAAAACACTAATGAAAGTTAATAGTAGATGTGAAAGAGTTGGGGATTTTAATAACAATGATCTATGAGCATCCTCTAGTAGATTCATGAAAAGACAAAGTTATAGTTGAATTCTTAAAAAATTTAATTGAAGAATTATAGAAAAATAACATGTTTTCATCTAATCAAAGAGAAGATGTAAGAAGAATGATTGCTTGTCAAGACTATGAGCTACATCCTCAACATTTTTTAAATATAATTGAAAAGTATTTTTTTATTAAGTTTCTAAAGAGTTATCCTCAAATATCAATTAGTAAAAGGTATTTTGAAATTTTAAAAAAATGAATATTGAAATAAATCATTCATGCACTATTTTTAAGGTGTTCATATTGGATTTTTTATGCATTATGATATTTTTGGTATATATGAGTTAATTTTTTCATAAGACTGTGATAGGTTCCCCCTAAATTAACGATAAATTTTATTTCAAGTTTTTTTGTGACAAAGTAGATAGAATTTTTTTATAAGAATAATATTAAGATGGAAATTTTAATAGTTTGTAGTGGTTTCATATTTTTAAAATTTTATATTCATATGGGTCATCCCACAATAATGGGTCTCATACCTAAGACATCAAATTTTTTGATCTTGGATGCAAGTAAAAACATAAAACACCTGTCTTTGAAGGTTTTTCTTTGAATGAAGGTATATCAAAAAGAACCTTCATTTGAAGGTTGAAAATGTTAAAAAAACCTCAAACAAAGGTAGTTTCCAAAAATGGAAAAAAAGGGACCTTCAAAGGAAGGTCATTTTTTATTCCTTTAATGGAAATTTCCAAAAAAGGAATAAAAAAGGACCTTTCTTTGAAGGTCCCTCTTTTTTTATTTTTGAAAATTACATTCATATGAAGGTTTTTCCTACATTTTTTTTGTGGGAACAACATACCTTTGAATGAAGGTCCTTGAATACCTTCAAACAAAGGGCCTTAGGTAGACACTTTCAATGTCTACTTCAAATGGATCTAACTTAACAAGATAATTTGCAAGATCGTAGTTCTCAAAACAAGCTTTCCAACAAGTATAATTTTAATATATATTTTTTTATTATGTATTTATTTTTTCATTTTTACTGAACATAGGTTTTTCACCGAACATCAAGTTATTTGTTCTACACATGTGAAAAAATAGTAAAATATTGAAAAAATTCAAAAAGGAAGAATTTGAATATATACAAAACAAGTTATGTGTTTAAAGGACAAATTATAATTACCTCACAATTTTTATAAAAATAAAATATGCTTCAAAAAATTATGAAAAAATATCCATGCACTAGATATTAATGTTGCAAATCTATATTTTAAAAATAGAAGTTTATTCTTTCTAGAAAAAAATTCACAATTTATTTTAAAAAATATACAAAAGATATTTAGAATCTACATACAAATCGTCATATTTTGCATCATCTTCAAATTATTAATTATTTAGTGGTGAAAAGTGAAAATTTAGTTTAAAATGTTGATTTCAATGTCCTATTTTGACCAAAAAGTGGAACTCATTATTGTGGGATTACCCATATAGAGAACACACATGCAAGTATAAATAAACTACTCAATTTTGAGAAATAAAAATTAGTGGTACATACTTTAAAAGATGGAAAATAAATAGAGGTGTTAATTAGTGAGTAAATAAGCTTATGAGAACTTATGGCTATCTTTTAGGAGAAGTTAATGTATGAGTATGTAAGGCATACACATAAAGCTCAATGGTTAAATCAACAATCCAGGTTATGTAAGGACAATTTTCCTCCTAGTTCCATCATTTCAATAGTATATTTTTAGATAATTATATATTGCAACCCTAAAATTAATTTTAAAAATATTACTACAACTCTATTCATGAGGCCATATTTATATATATAACATTCACTCATGTAATTGATGTCAACACAAAGGAAGATAGAAAGATCTCAAGAAAGTATCCTTTCTATATTATTGAGAATATTATACATTCTAGACAAAGTTCATGCAATATTTATTTGAGATTTTCTATGGTAATTAGAGTAACATAAACATCATATTTGATCAATACATCATATGGGTTATATGACTATACATTAAAATTCAAAAATTCGTGAATGTTTTATTTGTGAAGTGATATACATAAGATGAGTGATGTCTAGTATATTGATAATTTTATTAAGATTAAGAATGGTAAAAGGGAGTATCATGGTGTAATTCAATAATATGTCTAGGTAATAAAGGTAAGTATATAGTTCATATATTTTTTGGTTGGTAAAAGATGCTAACATTATAAAACATGAGTATTATCTTACAATAATTGGATCAAGTGTGTTTCAATTCTTTAGAAACTCAAATGTAAATTCATGGACTATTCATACAATGAAGATGAAATTTTAATTTTTTTTTGTACATTTTTTGAATGACTATGAGTCAAAAGAATGGGTTAATGAATTGTGCCCTAGACCTATACTAATAATCATGGAGATGGAATCATCAATTGAATTGGATTATATATTCGATCTAGTGCAACTAGGTATTATAGATGATTTATTTGGTTAAAATTAATATTTTTTCTCCTTATGTCATATTTTGTAATATTTATTGAGATTATCTTTTTGTAAAAATTAATGAAGGTCATGTTTATGTATTTAATATAGATGTTTTTTTTGTGTTAAAGATTAAAAAACCACACCCACTATCATGGTTCTAGAAAAATTCACCACCAGCAATTCACCATAGGAAAATTCACTGCCAACAATTCACCGTGGGAAAATTCACTGCCATGTCAAATTCATGTCAAGGAAAATTGACCACCAGTACATTTTTATTATCATTTTTCCGTGTGCTGGTGGTGAATTTTCCTTGAGGTGAATTTGTCATGGCGGTGAATTGTTGATGGTGAATTTTTCCACAATGAATTGCTGACAGTGAATTTGCCTGATGCCCACTATCATATATATAGAAGAAGCTAAGTATTCTGCATGATCTATGGTTGTTATTAGAACATGGCATGTAGGGTGTGAAAATAACTTCTATACTCATTATTATAATTGTGTTCTTGTATCAAATATTTAATTGACCGAATATGGAGGTAGACTGCACAAATAAGAACTTGTGAAAATTTTGTGATTCATTTGATTGAATTGGTATAATGGCAGAGACCAAAAAAAAAAACAACTCAATCTCACTCAAACTCAACCTACACGGACAAAGCCTCAGCCATATCCAAACCACAGATTACATTGACAATTTCATTTGTCAATTTGATTTTGTCAGTAATAATTTCAATCTGCACTCATTCCTAATTGCTACAATTTCTTTTCTGTCTGAGATCAGGTGTGGTCTCCTTCATGCTTCTCCTTCTTCATTGCATTCACAGCTCCCTTCCACTATTATGCGGGCCACAGTAATAAATTTCCCCTCGCTTTAGCATCTGCATTTTCTATTTGTTCATATTCCTCCTTCTCTTCTCTGCAAGCATTCCTCTTCGCCCAACTTACTCTCACAACCAATCCTTTTGGTATCAAATATGCCCCTCACAACTTCACCAATCTGCATTTCATATATATTCCTTAGAATAGCACGCATCTTTTCCCTTATTTTGCTGTGGCATGTCCTCTTCAAATAACACACTATTGTATTATCATATTTTTCAAACTTTCTGTCGTATTCTAATTGAAGATGGTTAAAAGATGGTATGGGATGCTTTTTACTCTACCACAATTAACAACTTATATGATATCATCAACAATTGAAATAAGCATAAAATGTTGACATGACAAAATATCTTAGATCAAAAAATGAATTACACTATTATATTGTCACATATTCCAAAACCTCAATGCAAAAGTATTCAATACTTCAATAACGAATAATATAAGCGAAAGAAATGAACTTGCTGTTATGTTCTAATTGGAGATGGTTAAAAGATGGTACGGGATGCTTTTTACTCTACCATAATAAACAACTTATATGATATCATCAACAATTGAAATAAGCATAAAATGTTGACATGATAAAATATCTTAAATCAATAATGAAATACACTAATTTCATTGTCACATATTCCAATCAATTTTTCACCAACTCCAAAACCTCAATACAAAAATATTAGATCTTTTAATAACCAATAATATGAGCAAAGGAAATGATCCTTCTACCATGTTCTAATTGAAGATTGCTTAAAGGATAAGAAGAAGGAAGAATAAGGAGAAGATCAACTCTTGGGATTGAATGGTGGCCAAGTTGAAGGCAAAATTCCTTCCAAGTGATTATCAAACTAATGTCTTTAAGAGATTGTAGAATTTGAAGCAAAAAGATATGTTTGTGAAAGACTATACGAAGGAATTCTACAAGTTGGTAATCGGATCAAGGCATGGTGAGGAAGTTGTGGAGAAAATAGTCTGATATGTGAATGGTCTCAAGTATAGTTTACAAGATGAAATAAGTCGTATGTCCCATAGAAGCCTAGAAGAGACTTATCAACTTTCCCTAAAGGCGGAGGAGAAGTTGCAAAGGAAGCAAAGCCAACAAGAGAAGAAGAGAGGAAGGGGTTTTAGAGGAAGGGGGCAACAAAAAAGTAGGGGTCAACAACATCATCAAGGAGAAGAGGCTGGAAGTTCAAGTGGGATAGCCAATAATGATAGAGGTGATTCTCAAAGCAAAGGGGGGAGGTCTTATGGAAGGGGTGGATCACAAGGTAGAGGTAGAGGATTTGTTGGAAAATGTTTTAAGTGCAATCAATATGGGCACAAGAGTTGGGAATACTCTGAATCATCTCAAGGAGGACATTCAAAATTTGAGAGGAGTGATCAGATTGTACATGTTGATCAAGAGAGTGTGGGGTCACCATTACACCACAATGGATGAACCAAAATAAAGTGAGTCCTTATTGCTCAAGAGGGTGTTGTTGAAGCCACAAAAAGAAAGTCAAGAGCTAATTCAAAGGAGAACATCGTTCAAAACCAAGTGTAAGTCACAAGGTAAATGTTGTAAACTCATTATAGATAGTGGTAGAATAGATAATAGTGTTGTAATTTTGTAGGAAGAGAAAGCCATGGATGGATTACATGATTCGAGAAGGTTTTTTGTTCATGGGGAAGAGGTTGTGTATCCCTAGAGGCTCCATGAGAGATAATTTGTTGCAAGAAAAGCATTGTGGTAGTCTTGTTGGTCACTTTGGATATGATAAGACTTATCTACAATTGAGCACACATTATTATTCGCCAAAGATGCAAGCAGATGTGAAGAGGTATGTGGAAATGTGCAGAATTTGTCAACATGTTAAAGGAAGAAGTGAAAATGTTGGGCTTTATCAACCATTACCAGTTCCAACCAGGCCTTGGGACTTAGTGAGTATGGATTTTGTTTTGGGTTTTCCTCGTACACAAAGGGACAATGATTCAATATTTGTTGTGGTATATAGATTTCGAAAATGGTGCATTTCATACCTTGTAAGAAGACTAGTGATGCCACTAACATTGCTAATTTGTTCTTTAAAGTTGTAAGGTTGCACGGTATTCCAAGAAGCATAATCTGATAGGGATACTAAGTTTGTGGGTCATTTTTGGAGGACCCTATGGAAGAAATTGGGCAAAAATCTAAACTTTAGTTCTACTTATCATCCACAAACGGATGGTCAAAATCAGGTTGTAAATAAAAGCCTTGGTAATCTGTTAAGGTGTCTTGTTAGTGGTTCACCCAAAATTTGGGATTTGATGTTGGCACAAGTTGAATTTTCCTATAATGATTCTCCCAATAAAAGTACAAGTTTCAGCCCTTTCTATGAGATGTATGGCATGCACCCAAGAGGTGTGTTTGAACTTAGAGATCTTGCTGGAATGGAGAAGAGGAGTGTAGATGGAGGGTATTTTTCTCAAGTCATTCATGATATTAAAGAAAGGGTGAAACAAAACATAGAATCTAGCAATCAGCAATACAAGAAGTATGTTGATCAAAAGTGAAGGAAATTGTAGTTTCAAATTGGAGACCTTGTATTGGCTCACCTTTAGAAGGAGATATTTCCTACTAGAACATACAATAAACTCAAGATGAAGAAGATTGGCCCCTACCAAATACTTAGGAAGTTCTCTACCAATCAATATGAGATTTCCTTACCTACAGATTTGAATATATCTCCTATTTTCAATGTGATAGATTTCTATCCATATAGGGGGCATATAGAAGAAGCTGGAACTGAAGCAAAAATTTCATCTCTTGAAGAAAAATCTGGAACAGTCTCTGCTCCATAGCAGATAGAATCCATTCTAGACAAGCAGTTACTGAAGAAGACCCGTAAGCATGAGTACTTTAAGTATCTTGTTAAGTGGAGCAATCATCCCATTGAAGATGTTTCCTGGCTCACAGAGGATGAGATCAATCAAAGGGGTCATTCAATTGTATACCTCATGAGTAGGAGCTCATGAATCTTCTCTGCCTGGGGAGTCTGATGAAGGGAATCACACTCTTCTCTGTTTTGGTTTTGGTTCTTTTCTGTAGTTTTTGTAGTTTCTATTTTGTTTTGTGATTTGCTTCACAATGTGTTGAATAAATGAATCTTCTTTACCCTATTTTTATTGTTGACTCTTCTTAACTAAACAACAGTTGCAATTTGTCTTAGATCAGTGATGAACTGACAGTTTGTATGGTGGTAACTATGGTTGTCGACAGTTGGAGGGAAAGTGTGTATTTGTAGAGAGGTAGACATTGGAAAGAGGGGTTGGTTCGATGTTGTTTGAATAGGGGCATTTGATCTTGGAGGAAAAATGATGAAGGGAAGCAATCAAAAGGTCAGTGAATTTGTTTGGAGGACTGACAATGAAGGGAAGCAATTAAAATGTAGACATTGAAAAACGTCCCAAGTCTGCAAGCGTCATTTTTCTTGGTCATCGTCCTCCGATAATTGAATAATTTTAATTATTCAATTACATTTGATTGCATTTCTCTATTAATTAAATAATTTTTAATTATTTAATTAATTCACCTTCTAATCTATATTCTATCCCGATCAATTAAAATTATTTAATTGTGTCACTAATACACCCCCTTTCTTCAATAATTAAATAAATCATCATTTATTTAATTGTTTATCTTTCATCATCTGCCTATAGTCAGATAATAATAATAATAATTTGACCTTTTATTCTTCTATAATTAAATGATTGTCAAAATTATTTAATTATGTGTCATTCTTCTCTTTTGAATAAATAATTCAAATCAATTATCCATGTCTAACTTCCATCTCCCCATTTAATTAAATTGATTAATTTAATTAAATGCTCCTTTTTCATTTTCTCCAAATAAATAATTCAAATAAATAATTTATAAATTCCACTTGTCCATTCCCTCCATTTTTGAATAAATAATTTAAAATAAATTATTTATACACCTCTTCTGGTCAAAGATGCCCTATCATTAATCCTTGTCATAGTCTCCATTGTTGTCATAGTCGTCAGGTGGCATAGCTATCAGTGTCATACATGTCATAATCCTTCTAGGAATGGCATATTCTTGGTGCATCCACTCTCAATCGTCGATCTTGGCATCTTTCTAGAAGATCAATCTCAGTCATCCATTCGAATGGTTGTCTATAAAAGCAACCTTCCTCTCCCATTTTCAACTTAACAACCATTTTGTCTCCAACTTTCAACTTACAATTTGTAGGTATTTGCACAAGTCTACTTCAAAATCTGAGGGAAAATATTGCAAAAGGAGAAATATGAGAGCAAGAGAAGTGATTCCAGTGAAACCATGGGGAGTATTTTGGTTTGATGTTTTCATTTTAGTCATGTTTTGTTTGTTTTCTCTTATTTAGATGTGATTTATAGCTTAGAGGTGTTGCATATCACTTTATCTAGGCTAGAAACTCTCTAACTTAATCTTACATTGGTGAACCTGACGTGAAAACTAGTTTTGCAAATTTTTCTCACGGTTTTTGCTTGGTTTTTGTAAATATTAGGTACAGAATGATGCAACTGATAGGAGCTGCGACACATTTTCCAGGGAGTGACACATTTGATAAACATAGCAACTCATTTGATGAGCAAAGACACATCTATAGAACACATCTATGGGTGGGAAAGTTTGAATTTAAAAATGCGACGCAATCGACCTCATGTGACACAACACATTTTTCTACTACATATAAAATTTTAGTTTTAGCAACTTTTTGAGTTTTCTTTGGTTTGTGCAAGTAGAGTAGATTTTTTGGATTACTAATTTTCTATTTGCAATGTGTGGCTTTGAAGTGGAGCTCCAAAAAACTACTTCTTTTGAAGCAACAAAAAAATTTGAGTTCCTAGTTTAGTTTCCTTTAAGCTTTTTAGTTCAGTTTAATTTCTTTATTTTCTAGTTTATTTTAGTTGTTAACTTCTAGATTTCTTAGTCTAGTTTTCAATATTTTGTGCTAACTAGGTTTTTTGCAGCTCTTTTGTTGGTCCAAGATAGCTCTTGTGAAACTACTAACATGTGGTTTTGTAGGTTCAAATGTCTAAGATTTTATTTTGAAACCATAATCTTGTTTGCTTTAGATTAGATAACACTTTGTTTGGTACTTTAAAAAGAATGATTGTCTTCTCTCACGTAGATTTAATTAGGGGGTAAATGAACCACTGTCTTAGTGTTTGAAGGATGGTAGGTATTATGCTCTCACCTTGTGCAAACTTGGTGATCAGAAAGCTAGACCCATCTGCTTTTGTGTTTACCCATTAGAGGGTCTTCCTTGGTGGGAAAAAGTACTCACCCCAAGGTAACGATCCAAGTGGTAATGACCTAAAGCCAAGTCCTTCCGAACTTCTATATGGTGCAGGGTAAACCAACATTCCCGAAGTTACTCACTACTAACTCCCTTGAGTAGAGATAGCAAATTCCTCCTAGTGGGGAATTCGAAATTGGTGTGCCCGAGAAGTAAGTGTCATGAAAGGGGGAGCCAGTACCACCAAACTTCTAAGCTATCCACTCTCACGAAGGAGAAGTGTTCAACACTGAGCTGGGCTATTTCAGTGGGCCTATACCAAGTATACACACCTTTCCTACTAGGATTCATGCCTGTTTTCTTGTTATAATTTCACATCAAACCAAACCAAATAAGCCTAGAAAGGAGCACATCATCTCACAAAAGGTCCCAAATTAAATCTATAATCAAGGGTCTATTCCATCACTTCAAAATACAAATCAAGTATCCCTTCCATCATTCCAAAACTCTACTCAAGGACCTACACCTTCAATTCCAAATGTCAATCAAGGGACACTCCTTCATTTCAAAATATCAACCAAGGAACAATGCCTTCACATCAAAATATCAATCAAGGAACCATTCCTTCATTTCAAAATTTCAACCAAGGAAACATTCCTCCATTTCAAAATATCAATCAAGGGGCTACACCTTCATGGAAAAACATCAACCAAGGTCCCACACCTCCATTTACAAACCAATGATTAAATTTTCAAAATCAAAACATGAATCAAGGGTCCATACCTCCACTCCAAAATGCCATATCGAATAAAAACATGACATTTGGTAAACCTAAACACCAATTTCATTCCAAATCAAAACAACCCACACCCATATGGTAACCAAGGTCCCACATCACAAAGCATCAATCCTAATCCAAATCCAACCTATGAATTTAATGCCAATGCTATGACATATCACCAAAACAATGCAACACCATCCCTTACAAACTATTTGATACAACATATGCAAACCCTTGAACAATGAATGACCAACATGCAATTGGGGACCAAAAAAAAGACATATTTTGTGGAGGAGTTGTGCCCCTTTCCATTTGACCAAGATCTATACATGCCTCCCTTTCCCCCACATTTCACAACACCACCTTTCCCTAAATACAAGGGGACAAGGGATCTAGTAGAACACATTCGAGAATTCAACACATCATGCATGTATCATACGACCCTACTTATTTGATGAGATTATTCCCGTGAAGCCTTATAGGGCCAACATTAGATTGATTTGCTCACCTTCCACCAAGAATCAAAACATGGGGTGAACTAGCTGAAAAATTCATCAATCATTTTTCCTTCAACATTAAAAATGATGTCACCCTTGAAACATTGAGCACAACCAAACAAGAAGAAGGGGAATCACTTACCTCATTCTACCAGAGATGGCGAGGATTGGTTAGCAAATTCCCTTGTCACATGTTACTGAAAAACAACTTGTCACCATGTTTGTGGAAAACCTTAATGGAGAATTGATGATTCGAGTTCAAATCCAATGTTGCAAAACCTTTGAAGAGATTCTTGAGAAATATGTCCTTATTGAGAAATGTCTTATTGCTAGAGGACTAGTCAAGATAAATAGAGGAAATCTGAAACCCAACAATGAGAAGAGCAAATACTAGTCCCAAAAAAAAAATATCACAAATGATGGATTTTTTGATGCCAAATTGATAACTAAAGATCTAATCATTAAAATTAAAGGTCCTTCTTCATCAAACACATTCATCACATCGAACACCCAAACACAAGACTAAAACCAAATGTTAAATGCTATCAAAACCAACCAAAAAAGGAGAGGTCCTCCCCGTGTTAGGAGAGAATACATCCCCTTGGGTAAACCTATCGAATCAGTCCTCAAATGGCTTTTGCAATCTAATGTCATCACACTACCAGAAACGAAGAATTATGCACCTTCCTTCATCAAACTCGATTGGTGGAAAGACGACGAATACTATGAGTACCACCATACAAAAGGACACAATACATCTATATGTTGGACACTCTAGAATATCATTAAATACCTTATTGAAGATCAAACCATTTCATTTGATAATTCACAAGGAAAAACCAATGCTGATCATACCATATTCAAGACCCCCTTGCAAGACCATGATAAAGGAAAATCCCCCAGTTCAAGGAACAACAATAATAATGCCAATTATGCAGTTGTCAAACATGATTACAACACTATCATCCTTAATGTGACACCCTTTGATGATCGCATTGCCACTATCACTATAAATAATCCAAAATTAGATTGTGTCATTGCCACCCGCAAAACCAAGATAACTATTCCAGGTCCATCCACAAATCCTCAACCAAAAGGTCAATATAACCTCCTAGAGCAACTAGGGAAAACTCCCGCACAAATTTCTATCTTGGAGCTCCGTTGTATCTCACCACAACATAGAGCCATCCTTGATAAAGCCTTGCAAGAGGCCTCCATACCTACAAACCTAGATTTCAATGAATTGTAGGCCATTGTTGGATACCTAGTTATGCCACACCATGTCACCTTCTCCAAACAAGATTTTTTTGCACCAAAATCTTATCATAATAGCCCACTACACCTAGAAGTACTCATTAATACACACAAGATCAGATGAGTCCTAGTAGAAGGTGGAGCAGGTTTGAATATTTGCTCACTAAAATTGGTGAAATCATTGGGATACACTAAGAATTGTATTGACCAAACCAAGAAAATTGTGATCAAAGCTTATGATGATGCTAAACATTCTTCCAAAGGCATAATTTCACTTCCTATAAGAGTTGGCCTAGCAATACAAAACATAGTATTTCATGTCTTGGATCTAGATTTACATTACAATCTCCTCCTTGGCCACCCATGGATTCATGCCATGAGGGATATTCCATCCACCTACCATCAATGCCTCAAGTTCCCACACAATGGCTCTAAAATCACTATTCCAAGTGACCCAGATCCTTTTCAATATTGTTCAAACCTAAAAGGATTTGTTGAGCATCAAGTGCCCATAAATTGAGAGGCCTCATCCTCCACTTCATCCCATTATATTGATCCATCTAACCTTGTTAAATCATCCATTCCATTTACTGCACCATCAAACCCTAAGGTCCAAGTCTATGATGTGGGATGTGGAGAATATCGTATGAGTAATTTACTGGAAAAAGACAATGCTAATGCCACTGAGAAGATTAGACCTCCAACATTGATATCAAGACAACTATAGAAGGAACACAAAAATATGGTCGTGCTTGGATGGAAACCTTTTGGGACCCTGATGCTACATTGACCTTTTCCATATCCACTTCTGCTCAAACTTTTCATATCCATCACAACCCTATGTTTGACATAGATATCTATGATAACCAATTTTGTATCATGACCTCGCTGAGGATATTCAATTATCACTCTTCCATTCCATTTATCCTAGGCTAGGATATGAATTTTCTAATGTCGTTGCTACTAAGCTATCTTGCCAGGTCGTTAAGGATGTGCAAGCCTCCTTTGATGCTAATAGTACAAAAAAGGATAGTCCCAAAGATTCCATTGATGGAATTGCCACTCCTTATCATACACCAAACATTCTCATCACTCCATCCATCTCACCTATCTCACTCACATCCATCTACATCATAGACATGGATCAACAAGTCAAATCTCAAGAAAAGAAAAGGATAAAGCTCAAGAATTAAAGGTGAAACTTCCTTTTACAAATGGAGATCTAAAATCCAAAGAAAGAACAATCAAGAAAAGTCCTTTATCCAAATTTAAAATCTATTGGATGAGTCAAAGATACAAATAAAAATCAAGACTGAAAGAAAGAAAAATTATGTCTCTTCATCAAAAATAATTGGGGGCATCTATCATAAGAATGAAAGTAAGAAAGAATTGATCTCCAACTATGCCTCTCCATCAAAAATAACTGGGGGCCCATCCATCAAATAATAATCCCAAAAGAATAACTTGTTGATCCCATGTCTCCACCATCACTTTCACTCATTCCATACATCCCATTTCATCCACCTATACTCACACACCCATCATATCTTTCCACTTCCATTGGTAATTTTTTTCAATGTACCTTTGACGACAACCTCTTCACATAATTAGCTCATTGGTCGCCCAAACTGATTTTGATCTAAAACTTGATGGCCCACATAGTGTACACATTAGGGATCATATCATAGCTTCTTTCATCTACCACATTCATCACCCTTTATATTTGCCACTTGCACTCCTCATCCAAATCAAGTCCTTTCATCCAACACGGTCATCCCAACAGAATCAAGGAATCATTACAACATCATATGGATTATGCACTTATCATCTTTCTACTCATAAAGGAGAACCATTGTCCAAACCTATCAACAACATGCACCTTCATAGGTACTACACTTGATTCTTAGAGTATCCCTTTAAAAGGTCAAAAATACAAAAAAATAGTCACCTTGATGAAAACCTGGCAAACAAGTGTCTTGGTGACAATGAAAAAATCAAACAAATGGAAAAAAATCAAAAAATAGTAAAGATAAATAATTCATCCAAAAGTGAAAACCACTTCAGTGGTGCTTTGGATAAGTACCATGGTGAAAACCTGGCAAACAGGTGTCATGTGTAGTCAGTCTGTGCTCCTCTATCTACTGTCACTCCAACCAATATTTTTATCCTTCTGCTCATTCATTAGCACATGTCACTCATTCATAATAAAGCTTCATCATCCTTTCCATGGCTTGAGAACCATAGACATTTAACATCCTGATCATTCTTTGTATTTGTCGCTATCCCTCGCGCATAATAAATTGATCCCGTACCTAACTGGGGGAAATTCCTTGACTTACATCTTCATGGGAAAATAACACATTGTATCAACTTCAGAAAACTTCAAAATCCAAAAAAATCATAAAATCATCAAAATCTAAAAATATCAGAAAATATCGAAACTTCCAAAATAGAGTCTGAGTCTGAGTCTGATTCAATCTTTGTTAGAGTGGTTGAACTACATTGTCTCTGCACATTTTCTACATAGGCAAGAATCATCTTAAATGACCCCCTGTGACATTAGGTCAATCCTTTTAAGTTTGTCCAAATAAAATCATGACTCAATATTTTGTCAAATAAGGAAAAGTCAAGTCATGTCGAACTACAAGGTCTCTTTGCATTGCTACATAGGAAATGACGAGGGAGCAAACCCGAGACACAAAAATACGCTCACAAAACGGGGAATAATATTTTATTCATAAATATTGAACTTCTTACATGCAGAGGATCTCAAATCCCCAAGCTCTGTATTACATGCAAATAACTAACTTACAGAAAATTACCCAGATCCCTTTTCACAGCATGCGAACTTCTTTCCCCCAAAAAGTTACCCAAAAATCAGAAACAAGCCCCTAAATAGGCCCATTTCGGTTTGGAACCAAAAACAACCTTTGAGATAAGATTTTTGACGGTTTGGCGCCAAAATTACAATTTGAAATTCAAGTTAAATTCATAGTTGAAAATTAGCACATTTCTAAAATATGCACTAACTTCCAGCAGCCATAACTTTTAATCCGACCGTCAGATCTTCAATGATAATACCTTTTCGGAAAGCTCTCGAAAAGACGATTTTCTACAAAATAGGCCTTTGGCAGACTACTTTGGCATTTTCGCAAATTTTCAGGCCCATCCGGGATCGTTTGGTGCCTCAAACTGAGCTTGGAAGGTTTTTCAGGTCAAAAAGCAGAAATTGGAACTTGAATAACTTTCAAGTCATGAATGATCTTGACTTGATTCTTTCACCAGACTGTGTATTTTTCTATCTTGAACCTTCCCATAAATTTATGTCTTCCCACGACTTCAAATGCAAACCTGCTAAAAATAGCAGTTGAGCAGAAAAAGCAGAAAAGTAGTTCTGAAAGTTGGAAACTCTTATTCGACGAAAAGGGTATCCAGAAATACAAAAACATCTACAAAAAGAAAACAACAGGAACAAAAATGAAAATCATCTTTTGGGTGATGCAAGATTGCCCTCACACCACTGGATGCTCCTGCATCAGGAAAGGTCATCTATCAATGAGCCCTAAGGACCCCTAGGTCAATCTTTTAGGGTCCATCGAGTCGGTCAAAATAAATTGGATACTATCAACTCAAATGTGACATCATCATCTGAACTTCAAACACAAATCCCAAATCAACAAACAAACATAATCAACAAAATCCTTCAATCAGTCAATCATCTTATCCTCAACCAATCTATTGGATCATCAATCTTAGTGGAATGGGGTATTATGTAATTTTTCTCATTCGCTCTTATCTCTTGTCTTTTATCAGGTTGTGCCCTTCCTGAGATTAGACTCTATCAATTTGGTCATTCACCTTAAGCACGATATGTCTTTCTTGCAGATAGGTGCCTTGTCAACACTTATCACTTGGTCAACTTTATCCGATGTGTCCCTTGCCCTAAAATAGGATGTGGCCTTCCTACAGTCGGTATTGTCACACCACTTATTCATATCAATCAATCTTTGTCAAAAAAATGAATTATCTTATCAACCTTGTCAATCATTCTTGCCTTAATCAAGATGTGTCCTTCCTGAAATTAGACGAAATAATTATCAATCAAATCTTGTCAACTTTATCAATAAATCTTTATCAAATCAATCAATCTTGTCAATATTTTCAATCATTCTTTCCTTATTTAGGATGTGTCCTTCCTAAAATCAGGTGCAGTCAATTAAATCAAATAGTCAATCTTGTCAACTTTATCAATCAATCTTTGTCAACCTATCAATCCAAATCAATCATCTTGGTCAACCTAATCAATCATATCAAACAATCTTATCAATACTATCGACAAACACTATCTCTATTTGCAAACACTTTGTTGGTCTGGATTTGTCTTATCTTTTTGGTTGGTCTTGGTCATGTTACTAGTTACTTCGAGGATGTCCTATTAAGGGATTTAGAGGGATGATGATGGATCATGGCCTCTTTTGTTTGCTTTTTGTATGTGGTTTGTCTTGGCAAAAAGACTAGGATAATTGGGTTCTTTGTATGAGTCGAGGCATTCCTTATCTTTTGACTGCTTATCTCTCACAAATGGTCACCTTGCACACCTTGGTCTATGTCATACAATGGTGTTTGTGTTCCATTTGCAACAATTTTGATGCCCAATGATGATAAATATACAAGTATGAAAGTTGGTCCCTTGTCATTTCCCACCTAACATACCATCTCCTTTGTCCTTCTCCATGCTACCATCCATTTTTCACACTCTAGCATCCATCTTCTCTATGCTAACATTTCTTCTATCCTTCATCCTCTAGTCTTATCATCCATTTCAAGAGCATATTTGTGTTCTTTGAACTCGCCAATCCTCTCGAGGGCGCATACCACAACCCTGCTAGTCATCTTTCCTCACCCTACTTTCACTAGGGCATATTTCAATCAAAATTAAATTTCTTTAACACAATGCGATGAACTGCATTATGTCAAAGAGGGGTAAAATGTAGACACTATATTTTTCTATAATTCTTCAATTAAGAATTTTAAGATTTCAACTATGACTTTGTCTTTTCATGAATCTACTAGAGAATGCTCATATATCATCGTTGTTAAAATCCCCAACTCCTTAACATCTACTAATAAATTTCATTAGTGTTTTTCTATTTATTTTAGTGCTCTAGTTTATCTCTAATTAAACAATATTTATTTGTTCAATTACTTACTACAGTTGGTGTGTAGTGCCCCTCCAGTTTAGATATAGTGTTTAGTTTGATTCTGCTTGTTAGATGCTTAGTTCTTTGTGATACTATGTTGTTTCATTTTAGAGTTAATTCTGGATACTATGTTGTTTTGATTTTGTGAATGATACATTGACATCCTGGTTATTTGGTTATGTTGGTTCGATGATACTGTGATAGTTTCATTCATGATATGGCTTATTGGTTATAATTATTGCTTATGTTATCATGTTGATATGATTGTATATAATTGATCTTGCTCGTTTGTGTCGGTGGATAAGACAGTGTAGCACTACTCATTCATGAGTACCCTACTACGCTGCAATTCTTATTCACGGTGTGTTTTCTAACATGAGATTATATATATACATGTTTTAACCTTGATGTTTTCCTATAGACACAAGTACCGGGTAACAGCTCCACCTGCTTGTCAGGTCTGAGTGTACCCTAATTCATTATAAAGATGTTGTCGGAGGTATTGACAAGTCCCTTTTAAACCATCGTTCGTTTTCGAACGAGTATCTTTGTGTTACCCCGTGTAGCCCAGTTTGTCTTGTCATGTTCAAATATATATTGTTTTGTGAAAGTTTGGGAATATAATATTTAATTTTATTAAATGTTTATTAATGTTTTAACCAATGTTAATGATCTAATTTATTAAGTTAAATTAAATAAGTTATTTCTTTGCAATGTTTTAAATAAAATAATATTATTGTTGTTTTAATTGTGCAAATTGAATTGTGTGAAATAGATATTTTTAAACCAAGATAATTTCGACGAGATAAGAATCTCTGATTGTCAGTTAAAGGTTTGTTCTGATATTTTAAGAATGAGTTGAACTGAATGAGTTATTTACAATGCAAATGAAACTATCAATTAAAATGGAATGATTGGAAATCTTGATTGCATGAAATTATATCTTTTGGATTTTGGGGGAATTGTGCATTCACGGGAAGATTTCTTACGGCAGCAGTTTTAGCAGTTTTGATGCACGCCAATTGTTTTCAGAAGAATTTTTCTTTAAGATTTTCTTCACAAGCGTGTTTTGATGTTGGCTTGATTGGAAATTTCACTGTCGAAGTCTGGAAAATTAATAAAGGAATCAGCAAAAGGTTTCAAGTGCGTTTTAGCCCGATTTTCAGATTTACCAGGTTTTCTTCTTTTTAAGGTTTTTGAAAAATTTCTTCTTGAATGTTTGGAAAGATTAATGATGTGTCAAACCTGCAAATTAAACAGAAAATTGTTTGATTCTGCAATCAAATGATATGGAAAATACAGAAAACTAATGATGCTATAGTTCTAGGAATTATAATTTATGTATATATATCCAGAAACAGATTTAAATTTCCATTATTGAACACTGATCTTGAGAAATTTACGGTTTTTGAAAATTATTATTTTGTCAAGATATAAAAACTCTCTCCATATACCACTTGTAAGTAGACATATAATTGTATTAGGAATAATTATTCTTTGAGCTGGATGATACAAGTTTTGATTTGGTTGTAAATCTTTTAATAAAATTTAAGTTTCTTCTTTTACCTCTATCGTGTCCTTCTTACGCCATAACCAGGTATCAATATTGATGAAGTTATACATATCTATTTTATGTATTATGACTACCTCTTCACCTGTGTGGATGTAAATCAGATCTGTTGTCTTTTAATTTGATAAAAAAAAATTATATGATACCATGTACTTGTACGTTTCTTATGCATCCCATCTTGGTCTCCCTGCGCCAGAGGTCTCCTGTTTAGTGTCTGCTATTTAGGACTTAAACAATATAGAATTACAAATTCAAATGCCAGAATAGTCACTGCTTTAAATTTTTGCATGGCGGACTTTAATTTTGTCTATAATGATACTCTATCCTGTTCATCTTTAAAACTATCATGGCAGATCCCTATTCTTTAAAATAATAAACCTGATCATTAAAATTTATGTATATTATCACTTTAGATACTATTCATTAGGCATCCGTTATAATATGCTTTCTTGTTCCTTTGAGTTATGAGTTTGGTGTATCTTCCATGTGAGGCGTTGGAAACTATCCATATGTTACGTAGGATATATATACGAGAGAGGATTCTTTCTTTTTATGACATAGACCTCTTATTAAGGTGCGAGTTTCTGCTAATAATTTGATGTAAGATACTTGCATGCGTCCATTTGAGATACCTGCGCCTAGTTTTATCTAACATTCCTGTGTTATTAGATTCTTCGCCCTCTTATTCTCCTCTATCCATGATTTATACTATAGTTTTGTCTTCTGCTATGAGAGTCCTCAATTGTTTCATGAATATCTGTAAATTTTATGCATGGCCGTGTAAAGGTAGATGACCATCCGGCGCATACTCAACCGATTCTTTCACCGTAAAAATATAGAAGGAAATATCTTTTGCATGAAAAGGAATCCCTGTATCAGTGTATACGCTTTTTCTTCTACCAGTGAAAGCACGAAACTAGTTGTTAGTCTTTGACTTAGTTACAAGTCATCATGTTAAGAATTACGGTGGCAGATTCTTTATGACAAATCTATCATATTTTTAAATCTTTCTAATATTAGAAAAAGAACAAGCAAAAATATTAGTTGGATTAAAGCCTATAGTACCTTAAGTTTAGAATTCATATTATTTATTATAATTTTTAAGTATTAGAATTCCATTATATACAGAATTTATGTTGTTATAATAATATAGTATTAGAAAAAGCTATATTTTGGAAGTATTAGTAAAACAATAACATTTATAGTCTATATAAAGTATATTGGTTATTTAATGAAATTTGTTAAACCTCAATTTGAGAGTGTTTTCACACAACTTTGAAATGATTATTTTTATTTCATCAAAAGTAGTTAAATAAGATTCATATTGTAAACTTAGTACACTTTAATTTATGATATTCTCAAAAGTTTGTTTATTAGAAAATTGTAATTTCACTGAGAATGATTAAATGAAACTATTGGTTGCGAATGTATCCATGATGATAATGATGATTACTTTATTTTCTTTAAAAGTTAAGAAAGAGAAAAAAAAAAGGAGTTGTTAAGTGTTTGACGTATTGATCATATTGCTCAAATTACAATTGTTTTACGTGGGGGTATAGATTTGTATTATTTTGTGGTCTTTTGAAGTGACATCCTTGAGATTGTGATTTGCCTCTAGTGAAGGATGTAAACATTCTGGTTTTGATTTCTGTGCTTGATAGCATCCCCTAGATTGATTTTATGTTAAGTCATGTTATAGAGAGAGTGGCTTGCGTTAGGGGCCGAAATCCTATAGTGATTTTCTGGGTAACCTAACGTAGGTGTGTTAATTAAGTGATAACCTAACTAATATATTAGGGGTTGGGTAGTTCTAAACACTAAATCAGATAATGGTATGCCTTGCCTACTTCTTAACGCTCGTTTAGGTTGAGAAAAGGCTGAGAAGGCCTGGAATGGCAAGTCGCCATCTTGTCCTCTTGAAAGATGTAACGACACCGCATTAGTCTGCATAGGGGCCGAGAATCGGTAGAGGCTACCAGGGTAACTCTTGGTGAGGGCCGGTAGTCTAGGAAGATTCACCAGGGTAACCTATCCCGACAATGTGATGACACTCTCTTAGTCTATATCATGATGGTGTTTCCTTTTGTTGAGATTTCAATTTAATGTAACTTAACACTGAAATTTTATCTGTTTTGTTTTGTAAACGTTATGTCGTATTGTGAATTGTAAACCTCGTAAACATGATGTTCTGTCTGCATTGTTTGTGGACCTGTCAGTATCTCCTAGCACGGAGGGAGTGGACCTTTGGGTTCCACGTGGTTGGGAGGTAACCGTGCTACACCTTTATTTGAACTTTCTTGCAATTGATCCTAAGCTTGCAGCAATTTCCAGTTACTACTTTTTTCGTGACTGTTGATGCGGAGCTTGTTCATGGATATTGCATCAGATGTTAGATGAACACTATATGTTTTGTAAATTATCTCTTATGTAAGAGTGTACTGATTGTACCACCTTTGATGTATGGAGATTCTTTGAAATCTCACTTTATGTAAAATGGACATTTGGGATATTTGATTGTATGTAGTTTTATAAATTGGATCTTACATGAAATCAAATTTGTACTTTTGTTGATGATCAATGTGTTGAGTTTAAATATTAAGTTTATGTAACGTCTTGGAAACTATATAACATATGTGTAAACAAATAAAAAAATATATTCAATTAACTTTGTTATAACGTAACTAAGTTGGGGCGTTACAGATTGGTATCAGAGCCAAGTTCTAACACTGGGTGCTCTGGTTAAATGAGTCCATTAGGTTGTTTAGTATGTTAGACTTGGTTGTTGTGTTTTCCATTTGCTTTGTTTGTCTTATAACAAGACTTGTTTTGGTTTGTGTGTAGGATCATGCCTAGGCATCATGTTAGAGGTCGTGGTCGAGGCTGAGGTGGTGGCCGTGGTCCAAACCGCTAGGTTACTTCCCCTCTGAGCCCTCATCAGAGTGATCAGGCAGAACATTTGGGTCCGCAGTTGGATCAGGGTAATGAGGCACAGATTCCAGAACAGTCAGTGGTAGAGGGGTCACAGTTATGCCCTTTACTGGAAGAGGTCCTAGCTCGACTTGGACCTAGACAGGAAGTGGAACAGGAGGTGAATAGAGAACGTGATAGATCTCCGAGGAGAGTTGATGATTCAGTGCAGCAAGATTCCATTATTGCAGGTCACATGCGAGATTTATTGAGGGCACACCCTCCTACATTTGATGGATCTAGTGGTGGTTTAGAGGCAAAGACTTGGTTGCTTGATTTGGGATGATGCTTTGCAATGAATCCTTATGGCAGCAATACTCATGCTCGTTGCACCATAATGCATCTTAGAGGTTTTGCCTCTACTTGGTGGCGATTGGAGGAGCAGAAGCTCCATCTATAGATTGGTGCAGTCTCATGGGATATGTTCCTGGAGAGATTCAGAGCACGTTTCTTGTCCAAGCATTGGAGGCAACGACGTGTGGATGAGTTTCACGATCTTCGTCAGATGGCTATGTTCGTGGCACAGTTTGAGCACAGGTTTTATGAGCTCGAGCAATATGCAGGGATTGTGGACGATGAGGCAATGTTGGTGCAGCACTTCATCAGGGGCTTAAACGCCTGTATTAGCAGTGGAGTCAGAGTCTTCGAGCGGAAGACTATAGAGGTTGCTGTGGAGAAGGCACGGATAGTGGAAGAGAACCTTGCTATGGCTTTGGGTGGACACACTGGAGTACAGATAGGCAGTGCTCCTGTTTTAGGTTTTGGTTAGCGTGGTGGTCAGTTTCAGACAGGTGGTTCCTCTAGGAATCAACAGGCACCCGTTAAGGGTGGACAGCAACAGCAGCACAATCAACAAAAGAATAAAAATTCACAGTTCCAACAAAGTAATAATTCTCAATCAGGAAGGAACCGCAATTGGTGGCACAATAAGCACAATCAACAGAATCAGCCAATTCAGAGTGCTCAGTCTACAGTGATTCGAGGTAGTTATTAGCAATCCAATGCACCTTCGGGTGGCAGAGGATTCAGCAGAGGCACTGGATGTTTCTCGTGTGGATAGCAGGGACATATTGCTAGGTAGTGTCCTATGCAAGGTACATCATGTTATGGACAGCGACCGGCAGCTTCAGAGCTGACAGTTGGTGATGTGGGTCGTACTCATACAGTGTTTGCTGCGGTAAATAACCACCAAGCGGATCATCAGAACACAGTGGTTGAATCTTCAGGTCAGTTACAGGGTATTGATGTAAATATTCTTTTTGATTCTGGTGCTACAGATTCTTTTATTTCACCTTCTATAGTTGAGCATTGTGGAATTGTGGTCGTAAAGCAAGGCGATAGGTGGCAGGTGGAATTTGCTTCTGGGGCTAAAGTAGCAGTTGAATCCCTTGTCTGCAATTGTGGACTTAGGATTGGATCATTGACTACTTTGGTAGATCTTCGAGTCACACCTTTAGGATCATATGACATTGTTTTGGGAATGGATTGGTTAGGAGCTCATCATGCAGTGATTGATTGTCATCAAAAGACAGTACGTTGCATTAATGATGATGGTACAAAGGTTGAGATTGTTGGTGTTCAGAGACCCATCTCTTTGCGGATAATTTCTGCTATGCAGTTGAAGAGATGCCTTCGTTAGGGATGTTAGTTGTTTGTGACAACAGTGAGTGACTTGGATTCTGGTGAAAGTCAAGAGATATCACTTGATGATCACCCCATTCTTAGGGAATTCGCTGATGTTTTTCCTAGTGATATTCCTGGTATGCCACCGAAGCGTGACATAGATTTCAGAGTTGATTTAGTTCCTGGAGTAGAACCTATCTCTTGTGCTCCATATAGAATGACTACACAGGAACTGGAGGAGCTTCGTATTCAGTTGGAGGAACTCTTGGCAAAGGGATTTATTCATCCGAGTGTATCCCCTTGGGGAGCACCTGTCATCTTCGTGAAGAAGAAGGATGGATCTCTCAGATTGTGCATTGACTATCATCAATTGAATAAGGTAATGATTAAGAATAGGTATCCATTACCCAGAATTGACGACCTTTTTTATCAGATCAAGGGAGCAACTGTATTCTCTAAGATTGATTTGAAATCTGGTTACCATCAGTTGTGAATTGTAGAAGCTGATATTCATAAAACGACATTTTGAACTCGATACGGGCACTACGAGTTCACAGTAGTACCGTTTGGGTTAACGAATGCACCATCGGTATTTATGATTCTGATGAATGGTGTGTTTCGCACCTATCTTGATCGATTTGTTCTCGTGTTTCTCGATGATATTTTGATTTATTCGAGAAATATGCAGGAACACGAAGAGCATTTGAGACAAGTTCTTCAGTGTTTGAGGGAGAACCAATTGTTTGGAAATTTGAAGAAATGTGAATTCTTCCAAACTGAGGTGAAATACCTTGGACATGTGATTTCTGGAGAGGGAATAGCTGTGGATCCTGCAAAGATTCAAGCTATCATTGATTGGCCCGCACCTAAAAATGTTTCTGAGGTTCATAGTTTCATGGGTCTTGCTGGTTACTACAGACGATCTATTCAAGGGTTTTCTAGGATTGGACACCCCATTACTTCTCTTCAGAGGAAAGGGAAGAAATTCATTTGGACAGATCAATGTCAATTGTCTTTTCAGATACTTAAGGATAAGCTAACTAGTGCACCTATCTTAGCAGTTCCTGATCCTGCTAAGGATTTTGTTGTTTGCACAGATGCTTCTTTGGAAGGTTTAGGAGCTGTATTGATGCAGGATGGACGAGTGATTGCTTATGAGTCTCGCAAACTCAAGGATCACGAACAGAATTACCCCACACATGATTTAGAGCTCACTGCAGTTGTTCATGCTCTAGTTCGCTGGAGACATTTCTTGTTAGGGCATCGTTTTGAACTTCATTGTGATCACCGCAGTTTGCAATATATATTCACACAGCCTAATCTGAATGCTAGGCAGAGACGGTGGATGGAGTTCCTTTGCGAATATGATTTTGAGGTGAGATATGTTCAGGGTAAGGAGAATGTGGTGGCAGACGCCCTTAGTCGGCGAAGACATGAGATTTCAGCCATGACACTTGGAGTTGAGTTGAGAAGTCAAATATTGGCCGCTCTTCCTTCTGATAGATTATATCAGGAAGTGAAGATGGAAATTGATTCAAATAGACCCTTGGAGGGAAGATTTTCAGGATATGCAATTGAGTTAGATGGCTTGTTGCAACATCTGGGTCGTATTTATGTACCACCTACTGAGAATCTTCGCACTCTTATTTTGACAGAGGCACATCGAGCTCCATACTCAGCTCATCCTGGTGTTAAGAAGATGCATGCGGATCTTCGACAGTTATATTTTTGGCCTGGTATGAAGCGTGACATTGCTGATTTTGTATCGAGATGCCTTGAATGCTAGAGAGTCAAGGCGGAGCATCAACATCCCGCTGGTTTGTTACAGCCACATCTCATTCCTGAGTGGAAATGGGATGTGATATCAGTGGATTTTATTGTTGGATTACCTACGTCATCGCGTCGACATGATGCCATCATGGTTACGTTTGACAGATTGACAAAGGTAGCTCATTTTTCACCAGTTCAATCATCTTACAATGCTTCCTCTGTGGCCAGAATTTTCATGGAGGATATAGTATGATTGCATGGGATTCCAGGTAGAATCATTTCAGATAGGGATCCTATATTTACATCAGCTTTATGGACATCATTACAGCATGCTTTAGGTACGCAGTTGAATTTCAGTTCAGCCTATCATCCTGAGACTGATGGTCAGACAGAGAGAGTCAATCAGATTCTTGAAGATATGCTTAGAATGTATGTGATGGATCGACAGTCTCATTGGGAGGACTATTTATACTTAGTGGAATTTGCCTATAACAATGGTTATCAGAGTTCCATAGGTATGCCTCCATTTCAGGCACTATATGGACGTCCTTGTCATACACCATTGAGCTGGGATCGACTTGAGAATAGAGTTCTACTCGGTCCTGAGATGCTTCGTGATATGGAGCAACAGGTAGATCATATTAGAGAGCACTTGGTAGCAGCACAAGATAGACAGAAGAAGTATGCTAATGCACATAGGGTGGATAGATAGTTCTCAGTTGGTGATAGGGTTTTTCTTCGAGTTCGTCCGCGCAAGAGGCCAATCCATTATGGAAAAGGCTCTAAGCTTGCACCTCGTTTTGTGGGACCATTCAAGATTCTTGAGAGGATTGGTCCTGTGGCGTATCGACTTGCTTTACCACCCAGTCTATCATGCATTCATGATGTCTTTCATGTATCTGTTCTTCGACCTTATCATCCTGACATTTTGCATGTACTCGATTGGAATGCATTACAGGTAGAGGACGGGCAACTGGCTTTCGAGCCCATGGGCATTCTTCAGCGTCAGAGGCTCGCCCTCAGGGGTTGAGACGTTGATCAGGTGAGGGTCCAATGGGATCCTAGCGATGAGGCATCAACTACTTGGGAGGATGCGACGCGTATGCATGAGCTTTATCCATAATTGTTTACAGGCTTCCAAGAGTAAGCCTTATCCTTGGGGGGGAGGATGTAGTGCCCCTCCAGTTTAGACATACTGTTTAGTTTGATTCTGCTTGTTAGATGCTTAGTTCTTTGTGATACTATGTTGTTTCATTTTAGAGTTGATTCTGGATACTATGTTGTTTTGATTTTGCGGATGATACATTGACATCCTGGTTATTTGGTTATGTTGGTTCGATGATACTGTGATAGTTTCATTCATGATATGGCTTATTGGTTATAATTATTGCTTATGTTATCATGTTGATATGATTGTATATAATTGATCTTGCTCGTTTGTGTCAGTGGATAAGACAGTGTAGCACTACTCATTCGTGAGTACCCTGCTACGCTGCAATTCTTATTCATGGTGTGTTTTCTAACATGAGATTATATATATACATACCGGGTAACGGGTAACAGCTCCACCTGCTTGTCAGGTCTGAGTGTACCCTAATTCATTATAAATATGTTGTCGGAGGTATTGACAGGTCCTTTTAAACCATCGTTCGTTTTCGAACGAGTATCTCTGTGTTACCCCGTGTAGCCCAGTTTGTCTTGTCGTGTTCAAATATTTATTGTTTTGTGTTTGCAAATATAATATTTAATTTTATTAAATGTTTATTAATGTTTTAACCAACGTTAATGATTTAATTTATTAAGTTAAATTAAATAAGTTATTAAATTTATAGTGAAAGTTAATTTTTTGCAATGTTTTAATTAAAAATTGAATTGTGTGAAATAGATATTTTTAAAGCAAGATATTTTTGACGAGATAAGAATCTCTGATTGTCAGTTAAAGGTTTGTTATGATATTTTAAGAATGAGTTGAACTGAATGAGTTATTTACAATGCAAATGAAACTATCAGTTAAAATTGAATGATTGGAAATCTTGATTGCATGAATTAATATCTTTTGGATTTTGGGGAATTGTGCATTCACGGGAAGATTTCTTACGGCAGTAGTTTTTAGCAGTTTTGATTCACGGCAATTGTTTTCAGAAGAATTTTTCTTTAAGATTTTGTTCACAAGCGTGTTTTGAAGTTGGCTTGATTGGAATTTCACTGTCGAAGTCTGGAAAATTAATAGAGGAATCAACAAAAGGTTTCAAAGTGCGTTTCAGTTGATTTCTAGAATAACCAGGTTTTCTTCTTTTTAAGTTTTAGCAAAATTTACTTCTTTGAACGTTTGGAAAGATTAATGGTTTTCCAAACCTGCAAAATAAAACAGAAAAATAATTAGTATAGGCAATCAGATTTTATTAAAAATACAAATTAATGAAGCTGCCAGGAATTCATAAAGATAGAAATTTAGCATTTGTTCTTAGAAATTGGAAAACGGTGATAGATTTTCCTGAATATCTGTTAGGATTATGGAAATGTTCAATTTAGATTAAAGGACGAATCTAGTGAACTTTTAAAAGAATGTTGTTTTGTAAGCCATGCAATACAAATTTGGGTATGAAGTTTTGAGAACCTTAATCGTTATTCTTTCTGATTTCATAAATATGTGGTTCCCTGATAACGCATGCTATAGTCTGAATAGGATATTTCTTTATAGCCGTTTGCCTTATATCGTTTTCTATTGAAATTCCTGTTGAATAGAAGTCTTTGTCTTGTAGTTCGTTAAATACTTAATTTTCCTAGTATTTTGTTAAGTTTAAGCATAAATCTTCCTTTCAACGAATTATCGTTATGCATGGCGTTTTCTTCTATGCAGAGCAAATGACTGAAATAATTATTAATCTTCTAGTATATTTTGATATCATTCATATCAAATGCTTAAACAGTAACAAATCTTTCCTTGAGAACGTGCGCAGCATAGCTAGGGATTTGAGAATTCGTTCATAGAATTTTTCCTGAGCAAATTACTCTTTATTCAAAGTTCTTTAGTTCTAGTTTGGGGAATTTCCTTTCTGTTAGCCGTAGTTTGTCTTATATCAGTGATTTGTGATTTTTTTTATATCCGAAGGAGAACAAGAGTCTACTATGCCTCAAAAGAAGATAACCTCATAATGCACCTTGTACTGATTTGGAGATAGAATTTTGATTTAAAACAAACCGTACTAGTCTGGTGAGTGTTGGCGCAGCTGTCATGCATCTCTCATCATGCATAATAATCTCCAGAAATACCTTCATATCTTCATTCCTGTTAAATTTAGTTTATGTGATAATAGTGCCATGCATGCAAGGAAATAAGCTTTTCCTTCGTTATCTGAAGTTATCCTTAGTGCACACAAATTATTCCATCAAGTGAAATTTAACTATAAGTTTAGACACGGATATTATGAATGGCACGTCTAATGAATAGACTATTAGGAACTATTCTTGCTTAAGTTATCAATTTTTGTATTTGACTGCATGATGTTATTCAAATAAGTATAAATAGATAATTTTGTTGGATATAAATATTTATTAATACTTTAACTTTACTTTAAATTGATCTTGTTATTTGTGTGTGAATTGTATATTTAAAATGAAAATAGTGTTAGTTATTAATTATGTAAGTGTGCTGATTTGAGAATTTTTATCTTAGGAAACTGTGGGCAAGAAAGTCTATGTAAGTATGTATGTTTAAATTTGTCAAAATGGAAGTTAAAATGTTAAGAGATGTCAAGATTTTACTTCTAGAGATTAGGAAGATATACTTGTAATATATGATATAAATGTTTATATAATCGGTATTGTTGCCATGATTATATTTAGGGAAAGGTCTTGCACATCTGGTTGTTGTTTTGGTGACATTATGAAAATATAGATTCACCACATGATCAAAATATTTGTACCTGTGTAATATATGATCTTATGATTGAAGACTCTTTCCAAAAATTTTGTTGTTCTTTATTGTTTTTTGTCAAATGTGACATTTTAGAGGAATTGTTCTTTCTCTTGTGAAAGATGAAAATCTTTGTGGTATTAAACTTTTACGCTTGGAAGCTACCCCTAGATTGATTTTATGTTGAGTCATGTTATAGAGAGAGTGGCTTGCGATAGGGGCCGAAATCCAGAAGTGATTGTCTGGGTAACCTATTGTAGGTGTGTTAATTAAGTGATAACCTAACTAATATATTAGGGGTTGGGTAGTTCTAAACACTAAATCAGATAATGGTATGCCTCGCCTACTTCTTAATGCTCGTTTAGGTTGAGAAAAGGCTGAGAAGGCCTGGAATGGCAAGTCGCCATCTTGTCCTCTTGAAAGATGTAACGACACCGCATTAGTCTGCATAGGGGCCGGGAATCGGTAGAGGCTACCAGGGTAACTCTTGGTGAGGGCCGGTAGTCTAGGAAGATTCACCAGGGTAACCTATCCCGACAATGTGATGACACTCTCTTAGTCTATATCATGATGGTGTTTCCTTTTGTTGAGATTTCAATTTAATGTAACTTGATACTGTGATTTTATCCGTTTTGTTTTGTAAACGTTATGTCGTATTGTGAATTGTAAACCCGTAAACGTGATGTTCTGTCTGCATTGTTTGTGGACCTGTCAGTATCTCCTAGCACGGAGGGAGTGGACCTTTGGGTTCCACGTGGTCGGGAGGTAACCGTGCTACACCTTTATTTGAACTTTCTTGCAGTTGATCCTAAGCTTGCAGCAGTTTCCAGTTACTACTTTGTTCGTGACTGTTGATGCGGAGCTTGTTCGTGGATATTGTATCAGATGTTAGATGAACACTATATGTTTTGTAAATTATCTCTTATGTAAGAGTGTACTGATTGTACCACCTTTGATGTATGGAGATTCTTTGAAATCTCACTTTATGTAAAATGGACATTTGGGATATTTGATTGTATGTAGTTTTATAAATTGGATCTTACATGAAATCAAATTTGTACTTTTGTTGATGATCAATGTGTTGAGTTTAATTTATTAAGTTTATGTAACAACGTCTTGGAAACTTTATAACATATGTGTAAACAATTAAAAAAAAAAATTATTCAGTTAACTTTGTTTTTACACTTTGTTATAATGTAACTAAGGCGGGGCATTACAGAAAGCCACTTGGAAGAAAATAGTTTGTGCCTCTTCAGTGAGACAAACTCACTTCGCCATGACACTATACTGAAGGAACTCAACATATACTGATGAACCATCAAAATGCAAAGTCGGGGAAACAAGTGATATTCGGTAAGACACCACCCCGAAAGCCATGACTTATGTCGAAGGGACCCACAGTGCACCTTTCACTGAGACACCTAGAATTCGGCAAGATGCTGTCCTGACTGCCAAGACAAGTGCTGATAGAAGCCACCACGGTCGCCGAAACAATAGAAACATCTTACCGATAGGCAACAAACGTTTGCTAGCAGAAAAACAAATCATAGAGACCCAAATGTTGTCACACCAATACACCTGAAATAGAAGATAATAGCAGAAAAACAAAGTGGATTAGGGAGACAATGGGAGACCAATGCCGATATGAACCAGAATGGAAAATATGCATAACCCAATGGATTCAATGGGACAATATGGCAAAAATGGGTGAAATATTTAGATGGTAGGACCAAATCAAGAAATTTATGAGTGAAAACATATGTAAAAACATTAGACTTTTACAGTCCCAACATGATGAATGAACAAGTCTATGTCACAACTTATGAAACCCTTGGATGAACCTTCGAATATAGATTTTCAACTTGCATGAAATGACTTCGTTGGATGTGGATCTTGATCTTGAAATTTGATTTGAAACAATGCCTTGAATGCTTGAATGGATCATGAAGCCTACATCATCATATTAGCTCCAAAAACATGCATGAAGCAAAAAGAATTTGACATGAAAAATGGATCTTTATTGCTACAATATTTCTTCAATAAATCTACTCTTGAATTCCTTGAAAATGCTCTTGAAAACTCGAGATTTTTTAGATCAAATTTCTCATAAAATCACTCTCATAAACTTGCTAGGTGAAAATTAGTGAAATGACCTTATATTTATAGGTATGTAACATTAATTTCCCAAAATTTGAATAACACAATTTGACATGTGAATATGGATTTGAATATGTTAAAATATATCCAAAAACATAATTTAAATCAGGGTCCTACGTCACTCACCTAAGACACACACATTGCTTAATGAGAAATGTTATGTTTAGGCATTAATGAATACCAAGTTTCCTTTTCAAAAAATGAAATTAATTAGGCTTGGATTTGAATTAAAGGGGCCAATTAAGTCAAATTAATCTCAATTAATTAAGGGATCCCTAAATAAGTGTGAACATGTAAAGAGGTACACTCTACACCAAAAATGAGGCACAACTTAGTCCATTTTAACTAATAGGGCCCTAAACTTAATGTGAATATGTCAAATACATACTACAACACTAAATTAAGGAATAATTAAGTTCATTTTAATATTAATTATTAATTAGGTGTGAAAATATAAAGGGATACATTTTTTTACACTACACTAGAAAAGAGGCACATTAGATATATATCATTATGAGTAAGCTCAAGAAAATATATGTAGAATTCTCTTATGTGTTCCCTTGGACCACCTCTTTGTATTTTTCAAACATAGGAATTTTAATTTTTTGAGGAAAAGTGATCATGTTAAAACACTCGTGAAAAGGATAGGGGCATATGTCTTCCAATAAATAGCTCCTCTTAATGTTAGTGCTTCCCATTTCCATGTGTCTTTATCTTTTGTTGTAAATATTGATTTTTTTGAGCCAAGTCATTTGTTGGTGTCAATGGAAGTTAACTTATTGGAATGTGATATTATTGTTGATGGTGGTTTAGTAGAATGTATTATTGTTGGGATTCGCTTAGTGGGATGAAATATTGTTGAGGTTGTCTTGGAGGGATGAAATATTGTTGAGGTTATCTTTGTGGGATGAAATTTTGTTGAGGTTTATTTGATGAAGTAAAATGAGGTTCACTTTGAGGGATGAATTTTTGTTGAGGTTGATTTGATGAAATGAAATGTTGTTGAGGTTTATATTGAGGGATCAAATTTGTTTTAGGTTGACTTGTTGGAATGGACATATTTTGGATTTTTAAGGTACCCATGTTTATATTGTAATTGGAAAAAGTAGGTGATGATTTGGGTGTAAAGTGATTATGATGTGTCTCTTAATATATTTTTCATTTAAATTCTAATGTATTAGGTGGAGGTGGTGTTGAATATGTGAAGGTAGCATCCACCTTTTCTCCTAATGTTTGAGTTGGATTTTCTTGACTTTTTTCTCCCCAAATTTCAAGTGTGGTGAGATCTACATCCTTGATGAGATGAGAAATTATTTGAGCACACTCCTGAGATAAAATTTGGATATAATGATCAAGTTTTTATCTAAATAAATACTCCAACATCTTCATTTATTTAGGGTCTTGTTCAAATTCTTGTAGGTCCACTAATGTGGGTTCTCAATTTGCATCAGGTCATCCTCCACATAAGGCATCCTTGAAGGATATCTATGGAAAATTGATGGGTTTAAAGTTTTTCCTTAGTCATATTTACTAAAACCCATGCATTTTGGAATATTAAATCATCTTTATAGTATTCCATGTTTTTCTTATATGGAGATCTTATGATTGGAATATGTGATATACAATTCCTTAGATAAAATTATTTTCTTCATCAATCTTGATACTTTTTTCTCAAAAGTAAAATAGAAAAAAGTCTAATTATATATACAAATGATGATAATTATATTAATTTATAATGATAGATTTCTATTTGAACTAGACTTGTGATTCCAAGAAAGATGATCTAAAGATTGACATTGATAAAGTGCACTTTAACTAGACTTGTGAGTCTAATCAAATTCGATAGAGAGTGGAGGTCTCCAAATCATGAGTAGCTTTAAAGCTCTTAATTTGGTATATCAAAAAATGAAATAAGATAGGAGATCCATTTTTAACTTTGATAAAATTTGATAATGATATGACAAGATACATAAATTTCTCCACTCCTTGAATCTTATCAAGGAAAATGAAATAATACTAATAAAATATTTTTTTTTATCTTTGTTTACTTGACAGTTTGATATTTTACCTTTTTGTCTTTGTTTTGGAATGTTTTGATTTTTAATGATTTTTGAGTTTTTGTAATTTTTTCAAAGATTAGATTTATTAAAAAAAGGATATAATGAAAAGGACAATGTCTTATGGCTCAATTTTTAATGGATATCTCCCCTCCATTTTCAAGTCTAGATGGTGATCTAAACAATCAAACAAAGAAGACACATTAACAAGCCTACTCAAGTAGGTATGGAAAATAAGTTTTGACTAAGCTTTACAAGCACAACTAGGGGTATCTTCTATATACCACAAGGGTATGCAAGGTCTAATATATAGATGAAATGGAATACTACCAAATAGTCGGGAGGATAGGTTAACTGAATCTCTACCTTCAATTCGCTAAGGTATAAAGTTCTTAGACGCTTAGCCTAGATTGACAAGATTCCACTTCCAAGAGGCTTGTCTTTCAATTCTCCCCTTACTTTTTATACTCTACTAGAACATGGGAGTTGAGCTATTCCCTTAGAGTGATCACTTCTCTAATCCAACCCCATAAAAAGAATAACAATATCACTTATTTATAATCCTCAAGATCACCATTGGGTGTGAGAGAAGAGTGTTCATAATTAGATATCAGGGATTAAAATACTCTTTTTTAATTAGGACCCTAGATCCAAATGTGAAAGATTAAACTTAATCCTAGTATCAAATGTCAGAAGACACACAAAGGAAGATTTTCTAATGCAAACATACCAAAAATGATAAAGAAAATATGATTACTTTGAAATTTTAAGATAGAAATGATGATTAGAACAAAGATACCTAGAGTCCAATGTTGAATTTGAGAAGATAATTTGATCTAATATGAAGAGCTCCAAACTAGCTTTTGCAACCCATTGAATTTTGAATCTTTGTGCACAAAGAACAAAAAACAAGGCTACAAAATAAAAAAATCACTTATTTTTTTATCCTCAAGATCACTCTAAGGTGTAGGAGGAGAGCATATGTAAGTAGACCTTTGGGATTAAGACAAAATGATATTTTTTAGATCCCAAATAAAAATTTGACTGGTAAATTTTATGATGTAGCATCAAGTGTTTGAAATATGCAAAAAAATATATTATAATGTAAATAATGCTATCACTAATGAATTTTTTTTTTTTTTTTCATATATCTTAAAAAATGCTAAAAAGTATTTTCGTATGAAAAAGATATGTGTATTTAAATTTTAGAAAGGAAAAAAGGGTTACTTTGAAAAATGTACATAATTTTTTATGCAAGATCTAAAAATAACATAATTCATAGTGAATATATCTGAACCAATCTTCCAACACCTTTTGAATTTCAAAAATTTCATGTGTTATGTAAAAGTGTCAACAAATCCAAAGCATCATTCCATTGATCAAATATGCCATTTTATGGATCAAATGCATCACTTTATTGATCAAATTCATCAGTTTAGGGATCAAATATGTCATTTCATGTATCAAATGCACAACTTTGTGCCATAATTCTCATGTGTGTTGTTTCATCAAACAAACATGAAATTTTATGGAATAGATGTGTAGTTTCATAAACCAAATGCATAACTCTCTGCTAGACTTCTCAGATGCATCATTTCATCAATTAAAATAGCTATTTTATGGATCAAATGTGTGGTTTCATAGATGTAGTGTTGTCCTTGTCATCAAGGTTCAAACCCCATTGGAGTGTAATTGTTGAATGCTTAAATTGGGGATGAGGTCCCTCATCTATGACTTCACTGGGTTATAGCTTCAAGCCAAAAGCATTTATTCTTTGAAAAAAAGCGCTCCTCTTTTAAATAAATTAAAAATAATTTATCTAAATTAAAAAATTCTTCTAAAATAAATAAATTAATATTTATTTATTTCTCCAAATATCATTTTGAATTAAATCTTCTACTTTTCCCTCCATCAAAATTCAAATTATAGGTTCTACCCTAATTTTATTTTTCTTCTCCCTTCATTTTTCTAATTAATATCTACCATTGATCAAATATGAGGTGAGATATATAAATAAAAACTTTCATTCACTCATACCTCCTAGCACTTTTGTTATCAAAAAATATCTATAACAATATCATTATCAAGTCTCTTATGTAATCTACCATGCAACGCAATAGTCTCATGATCAAATTAGGCATTATCAAGCATTATCAAACATTTATCATTATCATTGTCAAGGATTGCTATCATTTATCTTTGATAATTTATCATTATCATTGCATCATATCACCATTGTTCTTTCATAGTTTGTTAGTTTGAAGAGAAACCAAGAATTAAATAAATCAAGATATTTACTATGATGACTTTGCTTGTTATCTAGATTCTAAATTCTTGGCCAATATTTCGAACTTCATTTAGTAATTGTTTGAAGTGTGAATTTTGTACTTTCATTACATTGTTATTACATATGATTCATATTTTTCATCATCCATGTTTTGGAATGCTTAGTGGGACCTATTCCCTAGATATTAACAAGGAAAATTTAAAGAAGTGTGTTTCTTTAAAGTTGTAGGGAAAAAATATGCATTTAGACTGATTTACGATGATTTTGTGTCAACCTACATCACATTTGGGTCGAAACATGGTGTATTTTAGAATTATGTTGTAAAATTTCATAGTTAAACTTAACCATCCTACTATGCCACTATTGGCATTTAAAATAGGAGTATTAGCTGATTAAATAATGTTTAAAGTTCTTTAATTATAGAGGGCCAAAAACATTGAATTTAATTAATATTGGAGGAAAAATGATAAGTGATGAATTAACTAAACAATTATTATTTTCTATGTAATATAGATATGATAAAAAAATTAAGTTAATGGAACAATAAAAAATTATTTAACTATTATGGATGGAAGGGGGAAATATTAGATTAATTAAATAATTGAAAATATTTAATTAATATAGATTGAAAAATTTATAATAACGATGATGAAATAATAAATGAAAATGTATTAAAGTCATTTTTAGGTGTCTACACATGGATCCCAATTTTTCATATTTTGGGTAGTTTTTATCTTACCAAAATCTTCCTATTGGTAGGTATCTAATGCATTTTGATTTATTAACCCCAAGTGTCCATTTTTCCAACAAGATGAAGTGTTTCATATTTATTTTGGTTATTAGCTCATGTATAAATAGACTTACAATAGATTTATATTTTTTCTAATCTCTTAGGCTAAATTTGTGTTAGATAATGGGTAAATTTCTACCTAAATTGTCCATGCTATCTCGTGCTTTTAAGTACAAGATTATTTTTTATATCTAGTAAGATAGGAGCATAGCTATGTTTTCTAATTCTATTGTTGATTCCAATTCCACATCACTCCAAGTCATGATTAATTTCTAATGTACTCATACATATTCAAATTAAAGCTAATAAAGTGGCCCTAGATATTTGACATTCTTAACCCTTCTATGTCACTAGAGGAATACCCTTTACAGTATTTTTAGGGTCTCTCCTTGACAAGGGTGCTAACTCGAGACACAAAATATCACACACAAACTAGAGAATATTATTTTCTTCAGAATAATGAAAACCTTATATGCAGAGGATCCCAAATCCTCGAATTCTACAATATATGCCAATTATAGAAAATTTCAAAAGTTCCCCTTTTCTCAGTATGCACTCTTTCCCCAAAAAGCTACCCAAAAACCAGAAAATAGCCCATAAATAGCTCATTTTCAGTTTGGAGCCAAAAACACATTTGAAATATGAGTTTTAGCAGCTTGGTGCCAAAAATTACAATTTGAAATTCAAATTTTAAAACTACATTAAAAAATTAGCACATTTTTTAAAATGCACCAACTTCCGGGAGCCATAACTTTTGATTTGGGACTCTGTTTGACGAACCGTTTGAACCGTTGGAAAGGTCTTATAGTGAAAAACGTGATATGATCCTGCTCCATTGGTTGTGACAATTTTTGGGCCCGTATGAGACCATTTAGTGCCTCAAACAAGACTTAGAATATTTTTCAAGGTAAAAAGTAGAAACTAAAATTTGAATAACTTTTAAATCGGGAATGTTCTTGACCTGATTCTTTTGCCAAAGTACTTATTTTTTGTTTTGAAGCTTTCCATAAATTTTTGCCTCCTCACACCTTCAAATTCAAAACTGCTAAAAATAGAAATTGACCAGAAAAAGCATAAATGCAATTCTGAAAGTTGGGAACTCTTATTTGATGAAAAGGGTATCCAGAAATGCAAAAATATTTACAAAAAGCTAAGAAAAAAAAACATAAAGGAAAACATATTTTTGGGTGATGTAGGATTGCTCTTACACCACTGGGTAATCCTACATTACTCCCTCTTCAAGTCCTTGCAATAGATGTACTACTAGACACAAAGGTGTGGCCACTCAATTCTTCCTAGTGTTACTCACAAGACTTCTACAAAGGTTTTTATTAGTTGGGTAACTTTTATGTTGATCTCTAACCACTGGTTTATGTTTTCTTACCACTCTCCTACATCCTCTCAATGACATGGTTGGAGCCCTAAAATACTAAGAAATTTTTTCTTGCTTGGATTTTACTATATTTCTATTAAGGAGTTCTCAAACTCTAATGCCTAGTGTTCAAGAAAGACATCCAAAAGAAGGCTCTAATAGGGAGAGGACACCACTTTAACTAGTTAAGAACTAGTGAATGATTGAAAATATCTTACAAATGGAATGTGGTATAACCTTAATGATAAAGATGCCCTTCTCAACAATGCTTTAATAGCTATAACTATTTAAATTCATTTATATTTTCTACAAACTTTTAACTTATGACAATGTAGACAACTATTTCACTTTCTGAAGACATAATAATTCTTATGACTATTTTACTTTTTTTAGACCATTTAATACTATGTTTGCCTGCTTAACTGATTTATTAAAATATAATTTTACCATATACTTTTTAAAAATACGGTATAGTTTACCTACTTTTTCTATTTCAATTAAGAGTTTTCTTTTTTCTTTTATTTTTTTTCATAGATCTCCTCTTACATGGAAGACATAGTATTGTAGATGCTCTAATACTCGGAGCACCTAATGCTTACTGTCCCATGAAATAAACTACTGGTTTGGAATGTGATGTGATGCTTTCTTTCCCATGGAATAAGCTATTGGATTGGATAGTCACCTTATGCTTTCCTTGGTTTGTATCCGGTACCCTGAACAAATATTTGGGTTGATATAAGGAAGAACATTTATGAAAATGGTAGCATCCCATAAAACATAATCCAAGCACATAACTTTACAGACCAAGCTGGTACGGTGCCAAATTAAATTATTGCTAGTTCATATGGGTACATGGATTTCCTATGATCACAAAGAACATTCTTTTCAAGCTGTAAATGGTTCCACGGTGAGCTTTCTTTCACCGGTCTTCCTTTCCCAGACAAGTGGGGCATACATTTGATTCTGCAATTATTTCAATTTCGAATAGTTTTATAACGCGCTTACCTATTCTTCCTTTCTCAACTGGTTTTGCTATGTGATTAAGACTTTATATGGAAAAAAAACATGACTAAATATAAAACATATATAATTTCTAGTACATCTTCTAGATTCATTCATAAATTATAAGTAAAAGTCCAATTTGAACGACAACCATGGACTCAAATAGGACACCGAATCTTTGTTGTTTTGGTGGTCTTCATGAGTTGAGTGAAGTAAAAGAAAACTTGATGGACAAGTAAAAAAGAAATATTTTTCTGCATAAAGTAGAGGAAAAGATGAGATTGATATTCTATTATTCATTATTTCGCTGAGCAATCACTTCGACAGAAAAGCATTGTGGGGATCACATTTTGGCTAACAGATGTCTTTGTTTAAGGGCTTGCCTTTATGGCAAAGTTAAGTATCAGGAGCTTCAACAGACTGATGACTAAGAATGCCTTTGCCTAGTTATATTACGCTCCTTCTTTGTTGAGTTCTTTAGGTCATCTTTTTTGGGGTACAGATGAAAGGGGTGGTGTGCAGATATGGACTTGCAAGTTATCTGAGCTTTCTGTGTATTTTTTCTGTATTTTGCATTTGTAAGGCTTTGCAGCTTGAGAATGGAAAGCTTGTGGGTCGATATCTCCATTCTTCAAACAAATCTCTGTCACTTGCAGATGAATTAGATTGTTATAATAGGTCTAAGATTTCTGGGATTGGCTCAAAAACTAGTCATGGAGGAGTTGTGTCAAAGAGTAGTTTGCAGAGGCAAGAAGATCAGGAGCAGAGTGGACTTGCACCAGATTATATATTGGCCAACAGACAAATTCACAGCCCCAGACAGCATTCATGGATAGGTAACCTGGTACCTAAAGTCACCATAATCATAGTTGTCATAACTGTGGTGGCTGTAGCAATTTGTTGTGTTGTTCATGTGGTCAGGCCTGATCTAATCAAATCACAGCGGTTTAAGCATGAAGAGAGCATGCCACAACAGCAAAATGGTAACATTAATTTATAGTATGTAGGAATAAGACCAAATTTGTTATAGTCTTATTCTCTTCTCAAGTAGGAGAAATTTGTTCTTTTATTTGTATAAAATACCAAGTGGGTATCTCAATGAGTTAAAAATGCTTCTTGTATATTGAATATAGTTCGTGCTAAGGCATCCCATGACTACAAGTATTATGAAGACATTATTCTGACTGAAATATTCGATATGTATGTTTTCAGTTATGAGTATGCTGTGATTGACCTAACTCTTATTTGAATGAATAAAGAATGGCTGGAGGTTATATTAACTTGGATGCTGTTTTAAGTATGATGAGACAAACTTTAACAGATTACGTTTTATATGAAATACTTTATACCATTGCCAGGGTATGGGATTCTTGTTTGAATGAAAATTAGAAGGAATAATGAAATTGTTATGTTTGAGTGTTCATAAATATATTTAAAATAACTTATAATAAATGTTTGAAATTTGAATAGAGCAATCTGTATCTGAATCAGGTATATTTTGATTCTGTGAACCATTAATAGAAGGCTATCCCTCCTGCTACTGTATACTTTATTGTACTTGCAATATAAGATGCAGCAAACAACTAATGTTACATAACACTAAGTAACCTTATTATATTTATATCAGAACCCTTGCAGTAACAGTCTGTGAGTTGTGTGAATCTGGGTTTCTATCTAAACAATCTTTTGGCTTATTGCACAGCCATTTAAACCCTTAAATTGCAAAGAGTCTTGAGTGATGTTAAGAAAATAGCTGTGTGTGTTGTGTGAATCTGGGTTTCTACCTGGATAATTGCACCAGCCATTTAAACAGTTCTATAGCAAGCTTAAGAGATGTTAAGAAAATAATAGTCTGTGTTGTATGCACTTGAGTTTCAATCTAAACAATCTTTTGGTGGATTGCACCAGCCATTTAAATCCTTCCATAGCAAAGAGTCTCGAGTGATGTTAAGAAAATAAATGTCTGTGTGTTGTGTGAATCTGGGTTTCTACCTGCATAATTTTGTCAGCCATTCAAACAGTTCTATAACAAAGAGCCTTGAGAGATGTTCAGAAAATAATTCTGTCTGTGTTTTATGAACCTGAGTTTCTATCTAAACAATCTTTTGGTTGATTGCACCACAGCCATTTAAACACTTCTATAACGAAAAGCCTTGACAAATGTTAAGAAAATAACTTTCTCTGTGTTGTGTGAACTTGGATTTCGACCTAAACAATCTTTAGGTTGATTGCACCAGCCATTTAATCCTTCTATAGAAAAAGTCCTTGAGAGATGTTGATAAAATAACTCTTAATGATGTTATTCTGCCAATAGAAAGAAGTTTTAGGATAATTAATAAAGTGGATAAGAATTAGCCTTAAATTATAGAATGTAAATTGAGTTCTATGATTGTTGGACCGTCCCATACCAATATTTCAATGAAAGTTTTCAAAGCTAATTATGTTGATAGAGTTACCAAAAGATGAGTCAAGTTCCAGACGATCTTTGCAGAAAAGCAATATTATTGAAGATAACAAACTAATTCTCAGATGCAAACTTGTCAAAGCTTGGCCATTAGAACTTAAAAAAAAATTAATCTTCGAAAAGATTGAAGCACATAAATAACGAATACGACAGAGTGAAGACTTCAGGAAATTTTTCTAATTAGCACATGAAGTGATGAGTGAAAGTGTACCCTGTAATCTCAGAAAACAAGAGGAGATGTGGTAGAAAGAATCCTCTGTAAAGGAGAATGTGGGGAGAAAACTCAGCGCCTGACTTGGAAGAAAGAGACAATAACTTGTAACGATAGAAACCAGCTAATAAAACAGAAATCTAAAGTAACCAAGAGAATAGGGAAAAGATGTAATCTGTGAAAAAGAGAGAGAGAGAAAGATGACACAAAAACAAAGTGTGTGTTGTCACCAAATTAGGGGAATAAGGGTATTAACTGTAGTCCATATGTATGTAGGGAATTCTAGAGGAGTTGAGTGCTGAGAAAAGTAGTTTCAGAGGTCTTTTTAAAAAAAAATTGTAAGGTTATTTTTTCAATTTTCTTTTATCAATTTTCAGAAGATATTTTTAAGAAGAGGGTGTTTTCACTGGTTAGAAAATTCTGATGAAAAAGATCTTTTTCTTATTGATATTGTATTTAATTGTATAGTTCTTTTACATTTAGGCTTTGGTTCTTTGTTGAATTTTGTCTTTATTTTGAATGTTGTCTAGCATAGACTTTCAAGGTGTCTTTCTACCATTCATCTTCTTTTGTGAATTTTGTACTGTTATCTTTTTAGTTAATCAAAAAAATAAATAAGATCTATTCATCTAAAAAAATCTTATGAGTTCTATTTTTACTTATTTGATTATTATATATAAGAAGTAGATATGTCATTCTTTAACTTAAATATTATATGATTTAATAGTTAAACATGAATAGTAATCCTACATTTCATTCACACTAAAAAATGATAAATAATAATAATTTTTTAATTGATCAAAATTTACTTTTAAGAAATTTCAATAATATTTAATTAATTCATATTATCCACCAATAAAATCCTATAATATTTAAAGAACTTCATTATTTTCGACAATAAAAATATTTTAAAATCTAAACCTCTTAATAATTCAATTAAAATTATTGTGAAAAAATAAACAAATCATTTAAAAAAAAAAATCAAAGTTTCACAATTCATAATGATTTTTCAAAAATTAAAATTATTTTAATACTATTCTATTTTCAAAAATTCAAACCCTAAAAAGAATAAAAATTGTTTAACCTTATATTTTCCAAAAAGGTGAATAATGGAAAGGTTTTGAAAAAACAAATCTAATAAAAAAATATAAGACATAAACAATTCAATTTATCTAAAATAAAAACTTTTATAACTTAAAATAATTTTAAATTTTAAAATATTTAAATAAAAATATATATTTTTCAATATTATTTTCTCAATATTTTTAAATTTATTTTTAAAATGAGCTACTAGGACAAAAAGTAACCTACTCTTTACAAAACCTATTATGTTTAGAAAAGGGGAATAATGAAAAGGTTTTGGAAATTAAATCTAAAAAGTAGATATCAAACAATTAATTAAATTAATAAATAAGTGGCTATATAATTATTTAAATAAGCTACAATTAATTATATGGCTCATAAGTATATCATTATAACACTAGTTTGGGGCCATTTCTTTTGATGCAAGAATTCAAGTGATGGAAATCTAGAAAAAAAAGTTATAAATTAATTGTGATGCAATACAAGAGTGATAGCAGACTGTTGAATGCGCTAGGGAAAAACTGTAGGAGGGTTTGTGTCAACATGGATAGGGAAATAAAAGAAAAATATTATGCAATATCTTTTCTCAGGGCTCATGATCCCCATTCCCCCATAAATTATGTTGGGAGGGAAGGTCAAGGATTTTCACTAGTTCCTAATGTGGGTCATGTGGAAGTAGAGGTTGTTCTTGTCAATGCAGGAAGTGCTATCGACAGAGGAAAGGGGTCGATAGCTCATCCACAAATGAATTGAAGTTCCCAAATATCAAATTTCCTGGGTGATGGCCAAGGCTTCAGTGTGTGTGGGTGGCATGCTCATCATGCTCCAATTGTACTAAATGCTCTGATTGATGGTCAAGGCTCTAGTCTGTGTGGTTGGCATGCTTAGCGGGCTCCAGTTGTAGATGATGCTCTTATGGTTCGTGTTAATGAAGCCATGGAAAATTTTGAGGCACAAGATGAAAATTTTGTTCAGGTGGCTTTAATGGAAGAATAGCCAGTGCGGGTTAAACCAATTTTTTGGGAATTTTTGGTCTGGATCTAGGACTTTGTAATGCTAATTGATGGATGGTCAGAATGGGTTGGTCTTTATGAATAGTATTAGGAAGAATGTTATGAAATTTTTCCTTTCCTTGTGCATTGTACTGATGTGTTTGAAATATCTAGGAAAACATGGATTTGTAAAATCCACCTCCTATGTATAAACTTACTTTATTATATATATAAATATATGGGTTTTTTGTCTTTGCTTTATATATATATATATATATATATATATATATATATATAATAGATTGTTCTATAATTAAATATATTAGTATATAAATACATTTGAATAAAAAATATAGGTAAATAAAAGATAATGATATTTTGACAATCCACCCTCTCTATAAAATTGTATTTCTTTCTTATCAAATTTTTATTTGTTAAACTATTGTGTTCACAATTTTTTGATGGAAGTTAATTACATTTTAATATATTATACTATGATATTCTTTGTTATTATGAGGATGAATTATTCTTTTTTATCTTGTGTTTTATGGGGAAAAAGAAAAATTATCAAAAGGAGGTATCATATTACTTGATTTTGGTGGACAAAGAAGAGAGAGAGTCATGGGTAGCTAAATTTTTTCTTTTATATTTAGTTATTTGTGTAATATTTTTTTGAATTTAATTGGTTGTGTAGATGGTTATATCATGAAAGTATATGTCTTGTGATGTATTATGTCACTAGTATCTATTGATGCATTTAGGGAATCTTGTAGTGTACTGGCAATTTCTGATATGTAATGTAGATAAGATAATAAAACATCAAAAAAATATGTAACATAGTTATATATAATTTGTAACTTTAATTATTTTTATATGCAAACTATGCTATGATGCTATTGCATTGTGTAACTAAACTATGCCATATTATAATTATAATCATAATAAAATGTTATATGTTAATATTATAACATAATATACTTACACAATCATAAAGATGTGATATTATATCTTATATATCATGTTGATTAATCAATCTAGTCATAGTAATTGATGTAGTCATGAAAAAAAGATCCAATTAAGAACAATCCAATCATGTAAGAAAATGATAGAAACACGTGTACCTAATAAAATATCAAAAAATTAGAAACAAAATTTATTGATCTCACAACTTTGAATAACTATAATTTGCAATAGTGGGATCCTCACATTCAATGATAAAAACATTTCTTACTAACTAAAAAGTCATACTAGTTAAATAAAATTCATCACATTCATATACGCTACACTATCTACCTTTATCCTATCAATATGTTGGAACCCCATTCTCATGTTTTTACAATATTCAACTCTAGGCATCATTCTCACTCTCACAATTTCCCCCTCTTTGTCATTGATCATTTAAAGAAATTGTGTACCATGTACAAATATTATTCCCAAGAATCAAAGATTATTTATGTTGGCTACAAGGTGGCACCAAACTATATGCCACATAAAACAAATCTTTGGATCATATCAAAAATTATAAATCCATGCAATGATAATGGTATAAGAAGTAGGAAATTATGGAGATGAGAAACAAGCACAAGTGAACAATGCAAAAGATTATATTTAGATTACCCAAATTAAAATGAGTACAAAGCCTTTCATATATAGGAAAGGAAGAGGAAATCCACCTATGAGGTGGATTGACAAGTGCCCAAAGATGTGGCACAAATGGGTAGACATGTGTCCTATAGGTGTCAACCTTAGGATCACTTGGAGTGTGCAAACCAAGAACCTATTTGACCAAGTCATCAACCTTGATGCTAATTGTTGAGTTACCTTTGAGGTGAGATGGAAAATCTTTCAACCTCAAAAAGGTTTCACATGAGGTTTACCAAATAACTTGGTAACCTTTAGAGGTCTAAAAGGTTGAACATTTAGTTAGACAAGATGTTATCTAACCTCAACCTAAGTACACTTAGTATAGTGAATAGATAAATTATACACTCTAACACCCACATTAATTGATACTTGTGGAGATTACAAAAATGAAAATAGATAGAAATGGAATGGATCTTGGCTAGAGATCATGTAAGGTACCCATGCACAATGTATTCTCTCATAAATGGAGAAAAAGGAGAAAACCTAGTGGGAAAAAAAATCCTCTCCAAAAAGGGAAACAAAATGATTTAAGACCTTCTAAAAATATGTCCCTTAATGATAGGAACATGATGATGAAGAAATCCTGAAGCTTGTAAAAATTGTAAAATATGTCAATAATGAACTGGCATCTATTGGAATCAATGAATGTCCAAGTGTGTGAGAGGAAAAATATGAGAGTGTAAACAAGATAATTGCAATGAAATAGAAACTAATCTAATCAAAACAAGAATCTAGATCTATGCCCATTCACTCACAAAATCAACAATTAAGAACATTGAATTCAAGAAATGTAAATGAAATAAAGCAAGAACAAATGAATTCACTAATCTAAATCATTACCCATCCCATGTCGAAGTGTATTCGTGAAGATATGGTTGCTCGTATCAATGCAAAGCCTCCATTTTTTGTGTGCGAGAGATTTTAAAAATGTGCATGTATGTTGATAGAAGATATTGGTTGAAGGTTTGTCAATGTTGATTTGGCATTACTTTGTTGTGTAAACTATGTTGATTCTGCAATCTTTTTTTGTGAGGAAAGAGATTTGTTAAATATAAATTGTGATTTGAAATGGATGATCAGGATCATGTAGTAGATTATATTAATCAATTGTTGAAAGATGTTGAAAGGATTTAGATGGGCATAATATGTGCAAAATAGATTACTTGATTAGTGTGATTGATGAATAGATTGATCAATCAGGGATATAGACTGATCAGTTAGGAATAGATTTATTAGTCAGAAATATAGATTGAGAAATTAGCCCGGATCATAATTTTCTCAATTAGAAAAGTGGTTAAGAATGATTAATTAACTAATTTAATTAATTAATTCTTTTTTTGGAGTTGAACATGCAAATCAAGTTTGACTTTTGCAAACAAAGTTGCATTAGTTTGATTTGATTTTTGATGATGATTTCAATAGTTTATTCAAATTATTCAAATTTGGAGGGAAAGTGAGTTAATTAAATTATTATGATTTTAATAATTCAATCAACTTAGGGGAATAAAGTGAATTAGCAAAATAATCAAATACTAGGCATTATTTAATTAATTGGGATGAAATAAAGTTAGATTAGGAATTTATTAAATAAATGTAATTTGTTTAATTAGTCAAAAAATTATAAAATGTGAATTAATTGGATAATGTTGTATTATTCAATTAATAGCAAGAATAGGGTTTTAGGAATTTATTAAGTAAATGGTGAAAAGGTAAATTTATTAAATAATGTAACTAGTATTATTCAATTACTAAGGGAAATTAGGGTTTTCGATGCTTTTGATGTGAAATGCACTGATATTTGATGATAATGATGTTGATGATGTGAAAATGTTATTTAAGGTGTGTGATAGGTGTTAGGTCCATTTTACATGTCTACATTTTCCCCTCTTTAATACAAAGCATGGGTTGCTTTGTTTCAAAGATTCGATGTTAAGATCAAGATTTTGAAAAAAGATTATGCCCCATTGTGCTTTGACGGTCAAAAGTAAAAATTAGGGTTTCCTAGGTAAATATTAGGGTTTTGAGGGTTAAAATAGGTAATTATTACATCATTTTCACTTTGAGCCTATAGAGAATTCTTACATCTAGATTTCTCATTTTGTCAGTTTTCAAGGAGCTATGGTAAGGATTAGGGGCCCCACATTGTGTGGATGTGGTTGAGTATGGATGGGGAATCAGTTCCTGATATGTACTCTCTTGATTTTTATTTTCATCTTTTCATGTTTCCATAATTAATGCACAAAGTAAAACTAGTCAATAGCGCAAGTTTTAGGATTTTAACACTTTTGCATCGGTTTCAACACTTTTGACCCTATAGAAATCTTTCTTTGCTTTGTTCTTGCACACTTTCCTTCTTTTTCACTTTTGAATGCTATGTTTCATTTTGTTTTCCTTTGTTTTAGTTTAGTGCTTTTTCCAAACTTTTGCACTTTTGAAACCTTGTGTGTTTGCCATTTTAACTCCACTTTTGACAATAAATCCATCACTCTGCATGTTTCTAGCACTTAACTTTCATCGCTTTTGCTAGAAATTTTGTGCTTTACTTTTGATCCCTAAGTTAATTTATTCATTATTTTCAGTTTGTTTTACATGTTCAGAGTGAATCCCTAACATTTTGGGTTGAATGATTGTAGGTGGTCCTTAAACCACTATAGTTGAGGGAGAGATGATCTTGAGACCTATTCGATTTGATTATTGGTTTTGATGTATTAGAGCGAGATATTCTATACGTTTTGAGGTTGTTACACATTTGTTACATGCCCCCCATCCAATGTCACACTGTGATGATGGTTGCACCCATGGAGAGGTGGAATTCAAAGACTTCTTCATTTCATTTACCTACCTGGGGGAGGCCACCATTACTCTTGACAATGTGTAGAGGATCCTTTGCACACCCATCAATGGTGAGCTTGTTACATACACCATTTGATGGGTTACTCATTCTATGTGATGTGTGCTAGGTGTCAGACACTTGGAGGTTCGATAATTTGAGATAGATTTATCTAATTTTGTTGGTAGTGTTGATCATGTTTCCCTTTTTCTGTATGGTTTGGTTTTGGTGCTCATTGTTCTTGATAGGAGAGGCAATCAATCTCCTATGGGATGGGGTATATGTATTAAGGAGATGTTTGAGCATGGGACTAGATATGCATGGGGTCCATGTGTCCTCGCCCACCTATATAAAGAAATGCATGAGGTTACATATTAGGGTGGGAAATCTATTTTCTTCGGTGTCACTCTTCTTCATGTATGGGTTTGGAGCTCATTGTAGTCACTCGGCTTGATGGTATACAAGATCGTACTATTGGTGATCCATACTCATATCGTTATGGATATTTTCTACATTATACCTTGCCTAGGGAGCTTTCATACTGGCATCATGTATTTGATGATATGCCAAGTTTTATATGGAGACCATATATGGATTGTGAGGCTTGGCTTGAGGATCAAGAGTAGTTGGTATACTATAGATAGACTAGATGGTTGATTGGTCATGCATGCTATCTTCTAGAGTGATATTTACTTGACAAGGTATGGAAGTAGTTTAGTGAGAGACGGAGCCAATTCCAAAATACTTATGAGGATTCGTTCGGTCGAACCACCAAAGAGGTCTATGTATGGGGCCTATAACGTAATCGTGATTTTGCTATTACTAAGTTTAGAGCTCTAGCCCCATTCAGATGGGGTTGGCCAGTGGGCCTAGTGGATCTGGGTACTACTCCCGATTATGATCAATGGTGGGAACGACGTGTTCCTATGAGATTTATAGATCTTAGCGGCGATCTCGTAGTGGGTAGAGTAGGAATCATAGGTCTTTGAGGAGAGTGACAATGTATTGAGATCTTGGTAGAGCAGCTTGGTAGGGCTTGACAGGATAGTTCTCAAGTTGGATAGGGTGATCAGATGTAGCAATATTAGGGATAGGTTCCAGGTCCCTTTCCACCACCTAGGGATGACGGTGCTTAGTTATTAAAGATGACGACTGTTAGGGATGTTGAGATATTGCGGTGATAGGCTACAGAGGAATAGATTGTTACTCTTACTACAGAGTGAGACATAACTCCTTAGGAGAGAGAGGGCTTCAAGACAAAGAGAGATACATATATCATGCATCAACTTGTTGTGGAGACATAGTTGTAGGTTGTTACCACTGAGAGGAGAAATCTTAGGAAAGAGAAGAATAGTCTTCGAGATGAGCAAGATTGGTTGTTACAGATGTTGACATATTATCAGACTTTGTATGAAGCCTTTGTTTCTAGTGCACAATTTCATCCACGATTTGAAAAGCCTAGTGTTGTAGGGGGTGGTTCTGAGTCAAGTAAGCACTTTCTTGAAGATAGCTAGATCTGGAGGGTGATTTGCACCCTGATCAACCTAGTTTCTAGAGTCATGTTCTTCTAGATAGGAAGTGTTATAGTTGTACTTGATCTTTATTATTATTTTTTTAGAGACATATTGCAGACATGATTTTTGTATATATATTCATCGGCCTAGTTGAGCCCTCACATATATGTGTATTTTTTTTATTATCCTATCACAAATGTTTCACTAATGATGATGTACTATGACATTTTCCTTTTTTGATGATGATATATATACGAGATATGCATACTTTGATTTGGTTCATTATATGTTTATGATCATGGATGATGATGTATGATGATACATCGGTTAAATTAAAATATTTGTACTTTTGGATGTATATAGATGGTGTGGATAGATGGATCATATATTGTTTCATATGATTTTTTTATTATGTATATGAGGTATGGATGATATATGATATAGGATGGATGCATTCCTTATACATTATACATGATATTTTGATTTCTTTATTATTATCATGATATGTATTGAAAACATTTGTGAATGCTAGATGGACATGGTACTAATGATATTTGTTTATGCAGAATGATTTTTAGTTAGAAGAAATGTATGATGATTGGTAGAAATTTTGATGTTGTTAGTCTTGATGAGTTACTTTCACTTTGCTTGGAGGCTTTGCATTTTGAACAATCCTATTTGATGTAGCAAATATATATGATGCACCAGGGTATTAATGACCAAGGTGACTTTGTATACATTCTATGGGACTTTGACTCACATGTACAAAGAATATTCTTTCTCATACCAGACATACAAAAACTTTGTTTAAAGTATATGGTTGGGTTGTGTTAAAACTGGATTACACAAAAGTATGAAATACCTAACATGCAATTGCTACATGAATCTTTTCAAAACAACTTCATACACTCAATAAAACAAGTATTCACCATGGTAGTTTTACAAAAATATCTTACAAACAACAAACTGAAATGATGCTCAATTTTCCCCATTCCTTCTTCTCTAAGTCCTTATGGACATCCTTGAGAGATCCTGGGAATGAGTTAATAGAATAAATCATAAAAAATAAGACTATAAAATATTAAAACAAAGTTGTAGTACCTCTTGCCATATTTGTTTTGAGGTTTCAGGGTCTTATCTGTTGTTGATTATGTCTATTGTAGGAATAGATCCATTAAGGAATATCTCAAGCTATTGTTGGTGAATTATCAAAAGGATGGGTAGTTGATACTTTTTGTCATTATTTTTTCCTCTATTTGTAATCCGCGGCTTATGATATTTTTCTTGAGAAGGTTCTAGCTTTTGATGTTTTCTTTCTTTCTTTGTTTGTTTTGTCAAAGGGTGAGTGCGACGATTTTATTTATTTATGGGTGAAGTTTATTGTGGATTGTGATGATGGAGATAAGACTTTTTGATTTTTTGACTTTTATGATGTTTTTGTTGTTTTCAGGGGACTAACCTAGGGCCTCGGGGGTTCATCAAAGATAATTCTTGCCTACGCTGTACACATAGAGGCTCATAGTTCACTTGGTTTGAATGTCTTTGATTTTATGTTTTGTGAATATTTCCTTTGCATTTTGAATTTTGTGAATGTTTTTGTATTTTGAATTTTGTGAATATTTTGGATTTTTGAATATTTTGTGAAGTTGGGGAAATAAATTATGATAGAACCTAAGGGGACTGACCTAAGCCTCGGGATGATTAGAGTTAAGCCTTGCCTATGTTGTACACACGAGCCATGTAGTTCAACCAATTGACTCAAAGAATAAACTTATTTTGGGATTTCAGAAACAACAAGTAACTTAGATTGATAATCACTTCCATTTCTAGAGGGATATGTTATGGAAATCAACTTGAACTAGTTGTGAGGCCAAGAAAATATTGATATCTTAGAGTATTTGAGTGAAGGAATAATCCAACAATGTTTTTTTTTTATGTTTTTTAAATATTTTTTATTCTTGTTGTTTTGACCATGATAAGATGCTTTGAAAGAAAGCAAGATAGAAACCTAAGGGGATTGTCCTATGACATCAGAGGTTGATAAGCCTTGCCTATGTTGTACATGCAGAGACCACATAGTTTGACTAGTTGACTAAAAGCATAATTTTTTTTTTACGTTTTCGAACAACATTGATAACTTGGATTGATATTCCACTTCTATTTCTAGAGGATATGTTGTGGGAAATCTACTTGAACTAGCCATGAGGTTCAAGCAAATGTTGATATCTTAGATTTTTTGAGTGAAGGAATAATCCAAAGTTGTTTTGTCCTTTTTGTTGTTTTTCATATATTTTTGACTTTTCTTGTTTTTGATTATATAAGCAACATTTACAGGGTATTGTACCCTTTTCATAATAAGCCCAAAGGGCCAAAAAGGAGAAAAACCATTAAACATCAAAAATATTATAGTAACCACATACGATATACACAGACATAGCCCAAAAATAGCAGAGACATAGCACAACATAGACCCAACCACTAATCTTTCACTCCCTCCCATTTCTTAACCAAGAGGCTTAACACATCATCCCCAATCCAGTTGGGGCCTTCATTTGTGGTGTTCTTTTCCATTTCCTCCTTGATGTCATCTTAGAGAGTGAGATCCGACCTATGAACCATTTTGATAGTGAACCGAGCAAGGCAGTTAAATTTACAATGCAACTTTGCCACTTGCTCCTACAACACTCTAAGCTCATCCACTTTGTCTTCCTTGCTTTGTATCTTTGCATCAACACCAACCCTAGTATTTGAGGAATTGGTAGAGTCCTCCTAAAGTATCTAGTTCAAATAAGAGAAGTGACTACGGTACTCTATGGGACCTTTACCCTTCATCTTCTTAGTAGCTTTAATGCCTTCAATTTTGCTACCAAAATTAATTGAGTCACTGGAGATATCATCAATAGAGGTTGCTTTCTTGTGTTTTTCCAACTTGTGGGATCTTCTCACACTCATCTATTCCATCCCCATCTCAAATCTAGCACCCACCACAGTATCACTCTTAGAATCTTTTTCCTTGGCACATTTACCTTCCTCAAAGAGTGGAAGAACCCTCGGAAGATGAGGCACATTTTTTCCTTTTTCTTAGTAGCCAGTCTGTTGGCCTTCTTTTGTTTTAGCTCATAGATCCTAGCACAACACTAGACTAGGTCAACCCAACCACATTTTTCTTTTTCTTCAAGGGAGAAGTGGCTAAAGTTTTAGTATCGGGAACATTCTCAAGGATGGGGGATTTCCTCTTCAATTTGTCTAAGATAGCAAGGGATGGGTTTTCAGGGTTGCTATCTGGGGGTTCCAACTCTTCTACTCACACATCTTAGATGGGTTTGGGAGGGACCATAGTGGAATGGAATTGGTAGATCCTATTGATTAGGCCTTGGTGCAGTGGTAAAGGAGGTGAATAATTAGGGTTAAGAGTGGTAATTTCCTAGGATTCTTTAATGGAACTTTACAAAGAAGAAAGCAAAAAGAAAGGGAAGCTAAGTAGCATCTTATGCCTTAAGTGATTTAACAGCGGTAAATGGTAAAAATAAAACACCTTGAATCTACCCTCAAGGGTAACATATTTTATGATGGCAAGGCAGACCTTATCCCAGGGTTTAGGTAGTGCTTCCTAGTCAAAACCTAACTTCTTTTTCACTGGCTTCTCATTTCCCTCAAATAACAATATTTTCCATAAGTAGCACAAGGCCACCTTTCGAATAGATATGCTAAGCCAGGGGGTCCTAGTGAAACTCTTCACAATATCTTGGCTTAGTCCTACTTCACAATTTTTTGGCTTAGTCCTAACTCTATCTTCGCTCATCATGACCCACAGCACACAGTAGCCAAAAAAGAAATTCCAAAAAATAGAATGATCACTACAGAGATTATCATTGCAAAAATAAACTTTACAATGCCAACCAGGATGAAAAGGAATAATAAAGGTAGAGTGGCATTTACACACTTCGATGATCATTTTTGATGACAACCACCACACTGGCCCATAATCATCACAAGGAAACCCAAAATTAAAACAATTAGAAATAATAATGGGAACCGAATTTAAATCTAAAGAGATCATCAACTTAAATAGGTTACACACTCCCCAAAGCCATATGAATGTGGGGGGAAGATTACAAATTTTGAATTACATCTAATAAAATTTAAGGTGAATCAAGAGATGTCTTAATTTGGAATTATTAAATAATATTTTGGAGTACATCCTTTTACATGAACTCCATGAGATTTGATATGATTTGTTGTACCATTGAAAAGGTAGCCTGTAAAGGTTCGGGGTCCCACCAAAAATGACCATAAGATAAAAAAACCCACATGGCCACCCACATGAACCTAAACACCTTACTCATCCAAGACCAAACCCACCAATGATCCATCAAGCAATGCCACTTGTACTTGAAAAAGAATGACATATTAAACATTAATAATAGAGTAATTCCTCTACTCCAAGAGGATTAACCTTTGAATATACACTAACAAAAATTCAATCTTTTTCCAACATTTGTAAATCTTCCAGGTGGACCCTAAGTTGGCGAAGCCATCAGCCACCTAGTTACCTTCCCAAAAGATATGAGACAAGTGATACCTTTTGAATTTAGAGATTAATATATTAATATCCAAAAGAATACCCCTTAAGTTGCAACTAAGCATACGACCCAAATTGATAGAGTCTCACATTTTTAGAATCCCCTTCAATCTCCAGATTCTTAATTCCCAGAGTGACAACAATCTCAATGCCCTTGAGCAGCGTACAAGACTTTTCCACCATAGAAGAGTGAATATCGATACCACCAACATACTCATCAACCAAGTTTCCCTAATAGTCTCTTATAACACCACCTATACTAGTCAGACCAGGGTTCCCCTTAGGCATACTATCAAAATTCATTTTAAACCAATCCACAATCAAAGGTTTCCAAATGGTATTTATCCTAGCAAGAGATTTGAAGTTGTCAAAGGAATCAACACCTAGCTCAATTTTACAAGATTTATCCATCTTGATCTCCCAAACAATTGGGGCAGTGTCTAGTGGTTTCCACTTGAGCAAGGAGATACTTTCCAAGATAAGTCTCAACTCGCAACCAAACACTTCCTTCAGACTCTTCTCAATGTCACAAAACACTTTGTTGTTCCTTTCCTTCTACATGCACTAGTAGATGATGGTCGATTCCACAAAAGGATATAAAAGTCATGGAAAATCCTAACTTGGGAATTGGACATTCCAACAGGTGACTAACATCTTCTTATAGTTGTTCATTTACATTGTCAAACAAGGGAACATATACTTGAAATGGAGTGGCACTATATGTGCACTAAGAACCAGTTTCAGTCACAATTTACCAAAAATAAATGCTTGGAAGGAATTCTACTTATGCTGCAGGAATGTAATGTAAAGTCTTCTTAACTTAAGCATAACTTAATCAAAGAAGAAATCATGACAACTATTACTAAGAAACAAACTATGAAGCCCGACCCTTGTACAAGGAACGAAACATGGGATGGATTCACGATGCTCTGTGAAGGGAACAATATAAGACTAAGTTTACGGTATGAAACCTTCAGAATGAAATCTAACTTATAATCAATAGGAGATAAATAACTAACTACAGATACTCACTAAGTGGGCCCCCTTAGCATGCATCAACCAGTTTATGCAAGAATTCAATTCAAAACCTCATCAACTTTTATTCACAAACTTGGAATCATATACATTGATTGTTCTGCTTATAAGAAAACTAACACAAAACACTATTTCTTATTATAATACTAACTTTAACACACTCTGTTGCTGACTCACACAGGAGGAACACTTATTTATATTAGAAAAGAAACTAGCACTACCTAATAATGAAAAGCGTGGACATATTGCATCTTGAAGCCAGGAACAAACTTCTCATAAATGAAAGGCATATCACCATTAACCACCCGATTCAAAGAAATTTAGTATTCCACTCTTCCCATATTAATGATCATTTAGGTTTCCTCCCAATGACCTGGTCAAAGAGTCTTTGCTGGAACAACTTCCTCGATGTCGTGCTAGAAATGGACTTTACTCTGAGTGAGATCTCACATTTGCCCAGCATTGATTTTGGCCAGGCAGCTATGATGGGAATGGTGGCGAGAAGTGAAAAGAAAGAACATGTAGGAAAACTAACTTGCAGTGGGTACAGTGAATGTATACATTCGTCATTTCATTTATCCAAAACCACATGCATTATATCACTCATTTGAGAGTCAAACTAGGAAATTAATATAGACACATAGAATCATTTGAAACAGAATATGGGAATGGTGCTATAGGATGCTACCCAATTTTAGATAAAATCCTTTAATCAAAGAGTTAAAAAAACCACCAGCAATAAGAGTAACGGTATTAAAAATACATCATAATATTCAAATTATGAACATATTTCGAGCTCATCATTTTCTCCCTACTTATCCTAATGATGGTCTTCCATCATTAAGCTTTCTAGTTGTTTCTCTGAAATCGGTAAGAGTAGTATGGCCCTATAATGAAGTTTTGAATTGGTAGTAAAAACCTATAAAACTTTTCCATCTCTACCAAATGCATAGGGTTTTGCATCTTCGTTAACATCATGGTAAAGATTGAGAGTGGCCGGAGGTCGAAATGTTAATGGTAACCATAACTCAAACCTTCTCTAGAGACTAAGTTGCATATACTTCTCTGTCCTTCTGATGGCTGCCTTAAAGTTCAGAGGGCTATGAGGCTCAGATTTCCTTAGACGAACAGTCAGTTTTTCCCATCTTATTTAAATTATGGAAGATCAAAGCTTCCAAAATAGATATGTTTAGTCTTTGAACTCATCATACACCTACTTCCTGATATCAAATATTTTCATTCTTTATGTCTGATCATTGAATCCATACACAACAGTAAGCCAAGTTCTCAGAATTGTGTGGGGAGCTGAGCTTTCAGGTCACAGTGGAATAGGTTCATTCCTTTCAGCCTCTTCATAAGCCTCTAATTGTCTTCCATAGTTAGTTTCATTGGCCACCCAAGACATGAGTGACCTCAGATGAATGTCACCAATGTAGAGAAGCAGATTCCACTATGTTTCAGAGGGAATTAGAAAACCATGCAAATAAAGCTCACATAAAGAATTTTTCAGCCAACTAGGTGCTACTTGATATGCATCATAAAATTCCTTAGTTGTGTGAATGACAGGGTCTAAATTTCTTGAAATTCTCATCAATTGAAACCAAAGAAATTTCTCTTTAAGGCACATAGCATATACCCTAGGTGGTGGTCTACATTCCATAATTTTACCAGTTATCTTCACCATTTCATCCATTTTCTCTTTCATTTCTTAAATTTCATGTTTTTGTCTTTCAATTTCCCTTTTCAATTTCTTCTTTTCTTCTTCCCAAAGACTTTGTTGAATTTTAGTTCTAGCTAAATGGCGGAAACTCAAAGTTTTAAATGTGACAGGCCTCCATGTAGTCCTAAGATATTCCAAATATTCAATCAACAATGTCCTTTTATAAACAACCAATGCTCGAGAAGTTTCAAGGGGTGATGGGGTTTCATTGAACACTTCAAATTGTTCAAGTTGTTCTTCCTCTTCCTGCAGGATGGACTCTTGTTGTTTCTTAGGAGGAGATTGTGTTTCTTCTAAAAATTTCCTAACTGCTTCAGCCAAGTCATCAAGACTTGGCATCCCCCTTTCATGACCACTATCATGTTGTGCTTCCTCAACTTCCATTGTCTTAGTTTGCATTTCCCTAGGAATAACAGATGGAATTTGTGAAACATTCTCAGATACATTCTGAGAAACATCATGAATGAATTCTTCAGATTCCTCAGGAATTACTATAATTTCAGGTTGAACGGAGGTTGAGGTAACTTTAAGCTATTTCCTTGATGAAACTCTTTTTGGAAATGTTTCTAAATTAACAGCGGCAGAAGACACTTTCGTGGCTTTCCTCTTTCTAACCTACCTAGAGGATTCAGACTCAATAGGAGAAGATGATACTGAAACTACAGTGGCAATAGGAAGTGTTGTAGGAGAAACTGCTATAGGGGAAGATGCTGCAGAAAAGAGTGGAGTAGAACGTTTTGCTTTTGAACATGAGGGTTAGATTCTGGGGTTTGTTCTGCCCTAGACGACTCTCCTACCTTCGTTTTCCCTTTTTCTTTTCTACTAGTAGACCTGGTTTGTACTTGGGTAGAGGGCTCTAGTGTGGAGGCTACAGGCCTAAGTGTTGTAGGAGCAAATGATTCTTGCTCTAATTCCCTACTTGTAGATTCTACTCTCTTTTTCTTTTTCTTGTGTTGTGTAGGGAGTCCTCTAGGAGGCTTTGGAGGTTGCAAACCATTATGGGCAACAAATTTTTTCCAAGAAAGGGGTGATACATCCCTCAGGGAATGCTTGATCAAGAATTTGACAAGGGAATGATGGGCAATAGAGTTGTCCCTACCCCTCTGGGTTTCATGGGCACAATGTTTCAAAAGGTTTAACAAAAAATTTGAAACATTGACAGCCAAACCATGCCTCATATGACTCAATAGCTTAAAATGATAGGAATGCAAATAGGAAAAACTTTCCTCACAAGTTAAGTACCTGATTATGAAGGTGGCATATTCTGAGTATGGAGGAGGCAGTGACACTCATTTGCATCCTTGTTTGGAAACCTCCAAGGGTCCATCTGTTGGTATTGTGAATTATGCCCTAGCAGAGATAGTATCTCTCCCTAAAAAAAAAATTTCTCCTACCGCCGAAAGCCTAGTTACTTCTGCAATTTTCTCTTCTATAATGGCTACTGTCAAACCCCACACTGTAGCTTTTCCCTATGAAACAGTTCTCAAAAACTCACCTACAGCTTCCTCATTATAGGAATCTATCCCCAGAAAATAATTCAGCCAACCGCAATTGTTGAATGCCTGAACTGCTTGAGTATTTTGTGTCAAGGGTTCATGAGCTACAAGCTCATGTCTTACTAACTGGCCACCCATATTCACAAATTATCCTCGCTGAGATTCCCGAAACTCAAACTTCTTCTACCCTACTTCTTTCTTCCCTGCCGCCACTTTTCTTTACTTTTCCAAGAATGACACAAAGGATAATTCCTTGAAATGATTATTAAAAAATACTCAAATCAAGCAGTTAATTGTTGTTTAGGATGAAAGCACATAGTCATACTTGGTAAGTACAAGAAAATTAAAAAATGTCTTAACAGTTGTGACAGTGGCATAAGAGAAAATTGAAATGGATTATCCCCACCCCCTACTAAAAATTTGGCATGTGTCCACACATGTGAGAAAGGATAGGTGAAGAACAGGAAATAATGACTGATATGTACATAGCAATTAATGAATAAATGAAATAAATAAACAATGTGACAATAAAATATATCGTGCACCTTGTAATAAGTTCTTGTACATGCTGAGAAAGATCATAGCTCAGCATGAAATGACTGCTAGAATTGAAACCATAAATGAGGGCGGTACGACAAGATGGATGACATGGATGGGTGACATGGAAGAATAGGGAATGAATGGTGGTGATGGACGAAAAATAGAGAAAGTGGCTTCCTTAAAAATGAAACCTTTATTATGGGCATGCAACATAGAATTTTAAAGAGATGCTGCAAGAGAAAGGCCGAAGCCTTTTGCTGCAGGAAGATCAGTGGCCTCATCTGAAACAAGCTACTTCATAAATTCTTGTTTGGAAGTTGGCTTCTGATACAACCTAAGATGATGTCCATTAACCAGTAGCTTGAATTAAACATGATCTATTTTAGCTAACTAAATTGAACCATTATCAAACAAATTTTCTATTTCATAGGGACCAAGCTATCTTGTGGTGAGTGTACCTTGATTTTCCTTGTACCTAGAGTCATAGAGTAACGCTTAATCACCGACAGAGAATTGCTTAGTTCTGATATGGTGGTCATACCATTTTTTTCTTTGTTGTTGAATAGCTTCAGTATGTTGTAGGGTAGCTTTCCTTATCTCATCCAATGCACTCAATTGTAGGAGGCATTCCTTTTGGTCTTCTGAAATATCAATGTTAAGCTGGAGAGTAGTCCTTAAGGTCTTATGTTGAAACTCTATTGGCAACATAGTAGTTTTTCCATAGAGTAACTCAAAAGGAGTGAACCCTGTAGTTGTTTTCCATGTTGTCCTATAGGCCCAGACTGCTTCAGGAAGGCGACTACTCCAGTCCTTCTTGTGTAATTGTACTGTCTTAGTAAGGATTTCCTCAATTTCTCTGTTGGTAACCTCTGCTTGACCATTGGCTTGAGGGTGATAGGGGCTAGACATTTTGTGCCTGATCTTGTAATTATTCATTAATGAAGTGGTTAAGTTTGATGTAAACTGAGCTCCTTGATCAGTAACAAGTTCCCTTGGGACTCCAAACTGATTAAAAATCTACTCATACATTAACTCAGCAACTTTATTGTCACAAGCAGGTGTCATTTCTTTCACTTTCACCCACTTGGTTATATAATCAGTGCAAACCAAAATGTATGATTTCACATTGGATGGATGATCAATAGACCCAACAAATCCATTCCCCACTTGTCAAAGGGACTGACTACCACTTGAGTATATAGGGGCAGTCCATCAGACTTTGTTTGTCTCCCTATGCATTGACATCTATCACATTTTCTAGTGTAGTTTGTAGCATCTTTATGTAGTGTGGGCCAATAGTATCCTGTAGCAAGCACTTTCATAGATGTTCTCTTGGTTGCAAAGTCCCCACCACATGGCTCATCATGATAGGCATGCAAAATGTCATAGGTATCATCTTCCCTAACACACCTTCTCATGACTTGGTTAGGTCCTGTGTAAAATAAACAGTCTGCAATCCATGAAAAGTTAAAAATTTTCTCTACCAACAATTTCCTTTCTTTTGGTGAGAAGTGGGTTGTGATCTTGTTGGCTGTTAAATAATTTGCAATATTTGCATACCATAGAATTTGAGCAGCAATAGAAAATAGATGTTCATCAGGAAAGCTATCATCAATTACCTCAAGGGTGGCAGGTGTAGTTGTTTGAAGTCTTGACAAGAAATCAACCACCACATTAGCCCGACCTGGCTTATCAATAACCATGATATCAAATTCCTGCAACAATATGAGCCATCTTGTTAATCTACCAGATATGGCAAGCTTATTCATGAGGTACCTTATTGCTGCATGATTTGTATGGACAAATATTTGGTAACTAGTGACATAATGTTGAAACTTGTTCAGGGCATACACAACTACTAGCAATTCTTTCTCTATGACAATATAGTTTAATTCTGGGCCTTGCATATTTTTGCTAATGAAATATATGCCATGCTCTATGGAATTCTCTTTCTGTCCTAAAACTGCTCCTATGGCATAATCAGAAGCATTTGTGTGTATATGAAATGGCAGATTCCACTTCGGTCCTTGAAGAACAAGTGCATGAGTAAGTAAGTTCTTAAGCTGCAGGAAAAAATTGCCACAAGTCTCAATCCAGTTAAATTCAAAATCCTTAGTCAATAAGGCATATAATGGACTGGCTATTTTGTTGAAATCTTTGATAAATCTTCTATAATATCCAGCATGTCGTAGGAAGCTTCTAACATCCTTTTATTTCATAGGTTTTTGCAAAGTTAGAATGACTTCTATTTTTGTAGGATCAACTTGAATTCATGCTTAAGAGATATGATGGCCTAATACAATTCCCTCTTGCATCATCATAAAGCACTTCTCACTATTCAAAGACAATTTTTTCTCCTTACATCTTTTCAACGCTTTCTCCAGATTTGCTATTGCTTCTTCATAAGTAACTCCATAAGTGGTGAAGTCATCCATGTAGATCTCCATAGAATCATGCAAAATCTTCGAGCCAAAATCTTGATCCACTACCCTTTGAAATGTTGAGATTGCACTACATGGAAGGCCAAAAGGTAAGGCAGTGGAAAAATTGCCCCATGAATTTGAGGTAAAAATTGTTTTGTCTTAATCCTCAGGGGTGATTCTAATTTGATTATAGCCACTATATCCATCCAAAAAGGAGAAATACTTTTCCCCAGACAAGGAGTGTAGTACTTGGTCAACAAATGGAAGTAGAAAGTGATCCTTTTTAGTTGTGTTCAGCTCCCTATAGT